>JAVDBV010003817.1:5292-20616 GCA_032619315.1 Piper longum | reverse complement strand
AAGGGTCGGGGTCGACTGATTTAGGTTTTTTAACGATAATTACTATTTTACCCTTGATAAATTAATTTACTAAAAAATCGGCTGATTCAGCCCGAGGCCGATTCTGATTTCAATTTAAATCGAGCGGAATCGGGCTGAATCGGTCGATTCCGGCACCGATTTGGGGCCGACCGATTCTACCCTAAAATCGGATCGGCTTGATTCTAATCTGATTTAAATCGGCCGAATTCGATCCGACTTGGTCGATTTTCACTACAGTTGATGAAAGTTAGAGAGAGGCCGAGAGAGACTCACGGTCTAAGAGGAATGAGAAGGAAGATGCGAAGCAGAAAGAGAATCGACGGTTGAAGTGACTGAATCTACACTCCTCCGACAGACAAAATCTCACGACTACGTTGGTCCACGTGCGTGTTTAATTGGAACCGTGTCCGGTGGGACACTGTTCGTTTTAATTATCAGCGGACCTGATCATTGGGATAAAAAGCATGCAAAACTTTTTTTTCTTTTTTTACGTAAATGGCCATATTTAACATATGAGTTTTTTACCATAGGAGGGAGGATGGGGCGACCCATTTTAAAGTAATTATGATTATTTATATTTTATTTAGATATAATTATACTTAATTAAATATAAAATAATTTACTTAATATATATATTAAATATATATACTTTTGATAAGATTGATTATTTTATAATTTTTATGACACTTTCGTGTCAACCAAACAGCGCAGAGCGTTTTTGTAAATCCAAGTGTATACGTTAATAAAAGAAAACTACAAAAAAATATAAACATGAAAAATTAAGTAGATTGGCTCAATGAACATGGTCACCATTAAGCAGTTCTGAAATTTTTTCTTACCATTATTATAAAGGAGATTAGTCGTAAAGATTAAGATATTAGCAAAATGCTAGACCAACATCGTCACCATTTAGAAGTAATAGTAAAGGTTTTTCTTTCCATTATTATGAAGGAGAGAAGGCGTAAAGATTAAATAAGATGGGGCAACTTTCGAATTAGTCCAACTCTTTGACTAAATTATAGAGGAACAGCAATCAATCAAATAAAATACTTGTTTTCCAAGCAACTAAATAAAATATTTACTCCTTTCATTGATTAAAAAATAATAATTTCAAAAAATAGACTAGCAAATCAAATAAGATACTCTTTTTTTGTAGAAAATAATCATAAGTAGGTAAACGTTGGTTAGTGCACGGCAACAAGGCTTAATTTTATACGGTAGCTAGAGATCGTTAGAGAGCTCATAAAATTGACATGCTGTACTAAATGAAAAATATATAACGGATTCATTTGGAGAACAGAAAATGAAAGATATCAGATGTTATATATGTGACATGAAAGTTTCAAGTTTGCTAAACAAAGGAATCTTCAACATTATTAGTAATCTAAGGATCACATATACAAATATTCACAAGAAAATTACTAGCCAACACAGACATGGACAGCATAAAAACATTATGTCACATCTATTACTATTTGAAAATACCATTAATTTATTGGTGGAAGCAGAACAATACAATGAAACTCAACATATGGATTTATCGGAGATTGTAGGGAGGGGATTTACTCCTGCGGTTTACTTGCTCTTTTTGATCTGCTCGACATAACTGTGGAACACCCACGACCAAGGCCATTCTTGACTGGAAGAATAACATCAAGCTTTTGTGTCAAGAAAGATGTTTTACGAATGAACTATGAAACATCAAGCTTTGGAATCATCTGTATAATTCAATCCCAATTCTACCCATAATCTCATACGTTGTTGATGGAATTTCCTTTATTGACGACGCCCTGTAACTCCATAGGAGAACTTGAAATGCTACCAACAGACCCAAGCGTTTGAGAACTTAATTGAGGGCTTCCAGGAGCGGGTCCACCAGCATTACCAACATTATTCACCTGTTGCAAGGCACCAACACTCAGCTGTGGACTCATGGGGTTTTGTTGGCTCAACGCAGGTGAGCCAATCTGCTGCTGCTGGCTTAGTTGTTGCTGAATAGACATGGCTGGGGAGCCCACCTGCGATGGTGAAACAATGTTTTGTTGGTTTTGTAAAGGTGAACCTATTTGTTGCTGTTGTGGCTGCTGCTGCTGCTGCTGCTGTTGTTGTTGCTGTAATTGTTGTAGCTGCTGTTGCTGTTGCAGCTGGGCTTGCTGCTGATGATTCATGTACACATTCATCCCAGGGATCTTTGGTGGCCCCATGGTTGCCATAGCTGTCCGCTGCATGGGATTCATGTTGCCACGGTTCAGGGTTTGACCCAGCATTGACAAAGGGGAGCTACTATGCATCTGGTTATTCCCAGTCATTCCACCAATCCCAGCCTGTCCACCTAACGTACCCCCCCCTCTGCCCTGCATCAGCTTTGATGCCACAGCCGCCGCTTGGGCATGGGTAAATGAACCGGATCGCATGTGCTGGCTCAGCACATTAGTTATGCTGGAATTCTGGCTCATATTCATGGGATTTTGGCCCAAACTACTCACACCTGGCAATGAACCGATTCCCATTGGTGCAGAGATTCCAGAAGCCAAACCCATAGTAGCAGAGATGCCAGGACCTATACCACGTATACCACCCATGCCCACGACACTGTTAAGACCACCAAGCCCAACAGTGTTGTTGCCTATGCTTCCCATGCCCATGGCTCCCCCAAGCCCCACCACCATTTTCCTTGGCATCTGAGATGATTGTTGATGCTGTTGCTGCTGAAAAAGTCTTAGCTGTAGACTAGCATTATTTACCATGGAATTGCCCACATTTACATTTGCACCCTGATTAATGACACCCAAATGAGATATAGGATTATTCTGTATTAGCATTGATTTTGGCATCTGAGTTTGCTGGTTTTGCTGAATATGAGACTGCTGGCTTGGTTGTGGTGGAATTGCAGTTTGCTCAAGTGTAGGTGACCGTGCTGGAATTCCTCCAGCAGGAAAAAATCCTTGGGACAACTGCACACCTTGAACGCTTCCAGGAGACAGCAACCGGGGGCTGGACATAACATTCTGTGATGCCACCATGGAGGTCAAACCACTATTAGCCACAGATACCGTGCTTGTGAGCTGACCTGAAATACTTTCAGCATACTGTACTTCACTTGGTAGAATATCAGATGATTTTCCAACAGCATTACATGACCCCAAGGAGGTGTTGCTCAAGCAGGTTGGTGCAGCTCGAATCCGGTCATTTATGATCTGGTATCCTTCCTTCACCATCTGAATAAAATAATAAATCATGGCAATGATTATTTTAAAAAAAGGCGGGCAACAATATTACAGTTTTGAAATCACAATAACTTACAAGATTGCAGAATTGGGCACCTAACAAGTCTGCATAGTACTGAAAAAAGAAAAAAAAAACATGAGTAATGATATTTAAAAAAAAAAATACAAGCTTGCAACTGTCAACTAGATGGTTGCTTACTGAATTTGGAAATGCCGGAAGAAGGTCCAGGTAGGGCACATGTCCATTTTCATCTATCTCCCCAGGCAGCAGTGCTACCATTCCATCTCGAGACCTTTCTATCAAGGTTAACTTATCCCTAAATTTTGGAACAACAATAGAAACACCATTTCCTACAGAAACATTAAAAAAAAAAATTTAAATGCAATTTGATAAAAAAAAGACTCATCCTAATCCTTTTTCTTCTGACAACAGAATTGTCTGTCAGATTAAAGCATATTACTTGCACAACAATACAATGCAAGAAAAAGAAAAAGAACCTTGTAAAAGACGCTCAGTGAGCACGAAATCTATGGTTCTGCTCTTGCATGTATTCAAACTGCCCCCAATAAGTGAATTCGACAATGGGAATGGATTATTTTCTTCTATGACATCCTCATTGTTTACCGCATTGGAAAGATGGATAGAGACTTCCTGAGAGGAATACTTCGCAGGCTTCATAGTACACTCATCTACCTTGTTCTTTTTAGAATTGAGCTGGAACCTGCACATGCAGAACAATCTTATATCAACCAGCACATGATTGTTTACGAGGGGAGGGGTAGAAAGAAAGAAAGTGAAAACAAAATGCATGGTACAATATAATCTTGATCACATCAATTTGGACGGAAACTAAAAGAAATGTCATGCAATGCTACAGTTCTTTCCACAGGAAGAAACTTCAACTTTATCAACTTCTGAGCAAGAAGGGCCTCTTTTTTAAGGAGTAGAAGGGCGAGAACTGGACATGAAGCATGGACAAAGGATCATAGCTGGCTACTGAAGAAGTAGGAGTTGAGTCGCTAAAAGGGCCATTCCTAGGTGCCAAATTTTCTCATAATTGCATTCCTTTTTTGTCCAACTAGCTCCCTCCAATCATGATCAAACAAAGGATTGACCATGATTACTTAATTTTTATGTTCTTGCAGCATCTAAAGGATTGACAATCACATCCTTTTGAAACTGCCAACTATTCCATTCCTTCCATGGCTTCTTGAATTCTAACTATCTGGGGTTCACTTCTAGCCCAAAATTCATTAGTATACTTAATTTCCAATTCATTTCTTTTCTAGTTTTTTGCCTTATAAATCTTACGTTTTTTGAAAAAAGAAAAAGAAAAAAAAGCAGCAGCTAAAATTATACCTCATAGTAACAGCATCAATTTTTGAAAACCGCTCAATAAGAATTTGGTCAGTCAAGGGAGGGGTTCCCACGGAAGGACTGTTTGGATTCGGTGGCACATTTACATTACTGACGCTTGCTGGAGATGCAACTCCGCCCATGGATGGATTTTTGGAAACAGAGCTGGGCTTCCGTTTCCCTGAACCAGGGAGTTGATGTTGCCTCTGCACAGAATCATTAGGACTAGAAGCCACTGAAGGGATTCCCCCGGCACCTCCAGAAATGGCTACTGCCTTGTCCTTTTGTGAACCCTGTGCACTTGTGACCGGACCGCAATGGGGCCCCATTGAACCACTTGAATTATCTCCCGATTTAGAAACTGGAGGTTGTACAACAGCACCACTGGACACTCGAGGGCTATGGACAGATCTTCTTGGGAGTTGCTCATCCTTTCTGTGATCCTTCTCAACAAGAGAACCAAGGTTGTTCCATGGTGATTGATTAGGAAAATGAGCTCTAGCAAAAGCCTGCTGCTGTGGCTGCCGATGTAACTGATTCATCTGACTTAAGTCAACTCCCACTGTGAGAGAATCATCTCTACTCCTGTCAACTTCTGACTTTATTGGCTCCATCTCCATCCGCTCTTCCTTGACTCCCTGTTTCGCTATACGTTGATCTGAATAAAACGAGGCCATCCCTTCCTGGATTGAAGATCCTTCGGCAATAATTTGTCGAGCGTCACCTAAAGGATACTTCTGACCCCCAACATTAGAATACTGGATTCCCCTCATGTCAATTTGGTGTTGCACCATTGTTGTTTTCCTATTCGTATCCACTCCATGTAAACTGTCCAGAGTGGAAAGAGCTGACTGTTGAGAAAGGCCATCTAGAGCCATCTGATTTGACCTTCTCATAGCAGCCATATGTGCCATTTGGATATCGAGGCTCTCCCTCACTCCCTGTACATTCCTTGTATTGTTAGCATATGAGTTGATTACATCTTGGCTACTAGCTGCACCACCATTTGTGTTGTTAGGTAGCATTGTCGATGTCATTCCAGATCCTCGATCGTGATATGGCTTTGAACAACTAATTGCAGATTGGAACTTAGGTTGGCCAGAAAAGGGTGTCGAAGCTCTAGTAGCATCTTGAACAAAGTTCTTTGACATTAAAGATTGTTGAACGGCCAAGTGGTCGTGTGCATGCATTGTTCCATCACCCACAACATGCCCCATCTCGCTAAACTTTCCATTTACAGTTCCAGACATCCTGTCAGAGATCTTGTTTCCATGAGTTTGATTATTTGATGTGACAGTCACCGCTCCCAAAAGCTTCAATCTTTTCTTCCTCGCTTGACAGATTCCCAAATCCAGCTGACAACAAATATGTATGAGTATGATACAAAGACACATAAAGACGTACATAGTCATCAAGAGTTTTTTTTTAATCATTTTTGGATTTAAAGTTGTCAGTCTCATTCCAGTTGGTACAGCATTATTTGAAGTTAGGCAAATAAATATCAGCTAATAAAACAGGAATAGAGTGCACTTCCTTGTCATGTGTTTTAGTACAATGAAAGAATCAACAAGAACAGGAATGACACCTGAATGAAAATTTCCAACGAGTAAATATTAAAATAAATGCCATCAATATCTTCACTGGAAAAGTAATGGACAGCCAGCTTGGTTGTACTGCAGTACAACATCCCTCACCTTAAAAAGTAAAAGCTTAAACTTTCCTCGATTCCTAATCTAAGTAATAGAATTCATCTCAAAAACAGCATTCTTAACAAGAATAAGTAAGTATTCTTTTAGTTGTAGCCTTTAGTTTGGTACTTCTGCGTCTCTTGAATCTGTAAGCACATGAGATAGACCTTAAGAAAAAATAGGTAAACATTCAAACAAAGATACTTGTTTTTTGTACAATAAACCAAGCAAAAAATTCAGAAATACAACGACCGAACAAGCAAAGCCCATTCTTAATTTTGCCAAATGTAATTTACCTTAACTTATTGCAGTGGTATAATTGCCAAAGCACTTGT
Source organism: Piper longum (assembly GCA_032619315.1). NCBI lineage: Eukaryota > Viridiplantae > Streptophyta > Magnoliopsida > Piperales > Piperaceae > Piper > Piper longum. The sequence continues at coordinate 13,988 of JAVDBV010003817.1, read as the reverse complement.
GTCAGACCACATCGTATTAGCAAAAATCAAGTTGTATGCTGCAATAAAGAGATTGGAACAACCTACCTTATTAGAAACAGGAGTTTCAAAAAGTTTATCAAGCGTTGGAGTAGGATATAGACAAAGTTGTGGTTGTGTAGCTTTCAAAATGCGGGATTCCACTTCCTACATTTAAGTTTGTGTGAGTTCATTATTAAGGTAGTATGTCCATGAGTATGAAAAATCTTAAACTCACCATCAGATCACCATAAGTCCAGGAATCATCTATTATAGATGGAATATCTTTCACTATATTCTCCAAAGTCATGCGAAGACGCACTTTGTGCACGATGGGAATTTCATCCGCAATAACACTGACATTTTCTGGTTCAGAGTTGCAGTTACGATAATCTCGAACCTGAAAAAGGGAGGGGGGGGGGGGTCTTCACTTTAACATAAATAATGAAGGGACCAGTAACGAACCAAGCCATGTCGCAATACCAAATTATTTTACTCCAAAATAAATTGGATTGTCGTCTGCCAAGACCTGACTCATAATGTAATTCTTATCTCAAAGCATATTTCATCAAGAAAGAGAAATTGACAAGAGAAGACATATTAAACTGACAGATCAAGTACGAAACAATAAAGATGAGCATCACAATTAAGTATATGAGGCCCACTACTTATCCATCAGCATGGAACCAGCAATGCACAAGCATTAGCGGAGTTACCATTTCCCATAAATTTCATTTCTAGGCATGGCATCTTTGTTAACAAGAGAAGAAAACATCCATTTTATAATCAAACAATCCATTTTTGAACTTGAACGATATCAGAGATGCACTTTTGTGTCTAAGCACAATTGGCGCCCAAATACTTAGTAAACCCATAAACTACATAGACATCCTTTTTTGTGATCCTGGACATCTTAAACTGCTATCAGATTAGCATGTCATACTTAAGCTAAAAGAAAAACAAAAGACACAAAGCTAAATATCTATAGAATCACTTGTCGCGTACCTCACAGAAAATTGACCCATTAAAATACTTGCAAGGTATGTCATCCAGAATATCTCCAGGTAATTGACCCATTTCGATTGCCTCCAAAAAAGAAATAGCAATGAATTACTAAAAAGACCACATCAAAAGGGTGTCAAAAGGAAGCAAATGCAATATATACAAATAAGAATGCTTACACCCACAAGAATATCAGAAAAAATATTATTTTACACCTACCTACCCCTTTTTAGCATTATATAAGGATTGCTCCCACAAATTTATTATTCATTTACTACCAACTGCACTAGCTCAACTGATATATACATTGGACATATAATCACTTTCTCATACCTCAGATAGATGAGCTGGATGACATGAATCTATATCACCCTAAATCCAATGACGAATCATCTTTTACTAATGTTAAAGCGAGATACTGCCTCAAGTAAAAAAACCACAATTGCATAAAAAACTATGCTATAAAATGCGAGGAGCAAAACATGGCATATTATCTCCACACAATTATGTATCATCCACGTGATTATTTTCATCCCAACCCAAAGTAAGCTAGAAACGATATGTTTCACTGTGTGAAAGAGGAGGCCCATCCAAAATTCTTACCATCCCTTTCCAAAGCAATTTATAAAAAAACACAAACCAGCACATTAAAGAAAAAAATTGCCATATTTCCTTACAGAAAACAATGCCTCCGAAGATTTATTATAAGGATGCAATGATTTTGGCATCTCCCTAAGTGAAGTTCCAAGAGTTCCAGTCTGAAATTGTGAGTAAAATTATATCAGATGCAGTAAGAAAAGTTTGTTACATGTTACACGACGACAAGTTTATGACATAATCAAGGACCTTGCGGAAAAATCTGGTATAATATTCAAAAACTAGTACTTCAAGAAGATTAAAGGAACGGTTCCAGATTTTACAATTACAATGAAAACTAGGATAATGATAGGACTTATTAGCAAGATCAACAAAAGAGATTCATGGCGCCATAACAAAAATCATAATCTAAATATATACCCTGAAGCAAAAATAGCAACATAAACCTAACACAAAGAAATCAGCACCAATTGCATTAATAGCATTGAAAGAACTTGAATACCCCACCTCAGTAGGTTTTCCGATTGAAAATCCATCTGGAAACAGATCCAATGTGAATGACACCTCCTGGACTACAAAGTAAAAATAAAAATTGATAAAATCCAAGGTGATCAGATTAATAAACAGATACGCAGAAATAATACCTGGAGACTTATGATCATCTTTAGAGTTGGTGGCAGTTACAGGGTCAGCAATAACATCCTTGTCAGACTGAGTCACATGATCCTAGATGGAAACCAGGAAATAACCAAATTATTATTGTCAAGTGAACACTAAGGCCGAAATCCTGTTATGGTAAAAAAATAAATAAATAGATGATTAATGCCGGCTTTTAGTGGAAAGGCAATTGGGATAGATGAACCCCCCCAGACGGCCCAGATCATAGCAACAAATCCTCTTAAGAGCGGGTAAATGATAATCGGCCATATATCTTTGTGCTAGCCAAACATGCACAAAGCTTCCAAAGAAGTAGGAACCGTAAACCTCAAGCTACAAAAGGACGGTAGTATCACTTAAATGCAAAACAAAAAACCAAGACAAGTTCAATGTATATCATCATCATTAACAAAACTCCAAATGAATACCATTACAACTACAGCTACAAACTCATCCATTTGCTTTATGAAAGAACACATTTTTCCCACACAAAAAAAAAAAGAAGATCTCATCCCATCCCCTTCTACTTCAATTATACTATAAAACCTCAAAAAAAAAGGAAAAAAAATAGAAATCGCACAAGTGATTAATCAACGTTAAAAAGAAAAAAAAACGTCAAAGATGAGAACTTTATGGCCTCACCTCACGCTTCCGCTTGGAGGAAGGCAATTTCGATTCATCCCAGCCTTTGGAATCCCTCCCAGCGTCGCCGCCATCTTCTCCAGCTTCGCACGCAGCAGGGCTTTCCGCCGGAGAAAGCTTGGGGCAGAACCTGGTACCAACCTTGCTGATTTTGAAGGAGACACCCATCCCATCCGCCGCCGCCGGACTCCGACGACTTTGGCCGCTTCACCGTGGGGGCAAACGGGAAGACGAAAGGTTTTGTTCCTAAATTTCCCAAAATGCCATCAATATAAGTCGTATATTACGTGGGGCAATAGTGGGCCCGCAAAATCACCATGTGGCTCCCCCCCTCCCCCCCCGGATAACCATGGGTTTTATTTTATGTATTTATTTATTTTAACACAAAAGTGGCGGAGTCACCTTTCAAAAGCCCCATAAAATAAATAAATAATTTTTTTAATAATTAGTCAAATACCTGCATGATGCACGAAGTATATTTAAAAATTATTAATATTACATATTAAAAGTATACAAAATTAATTTCAAATTTATTACTATATTATTTTTAAATAAAAATAAAGAATATTTATTTAGTTTTAACAAAAAATATAAGTTGTATACAAATATTAATTTTAAAAGTAAAATATTTTAATAATTAAATAGAATTTATCTTTTCAATGATTTTTTTATTAAAAAAAGTATAATTTTTTTAATAATAAATAATATATATATATATATACAATCTGTAAATATCTAAATTAATTATATATTATTAAATAACAAAGTTTAATTTGCTTAATTATAAATTGCTTTATTTTGCTATGTTGCCCACCCTAAGATTCATCTGCCCAATGATCAAGTAAATAACCTTCCACTTTTTAATAGGTAGTCTTCTTCTTCACATCAATTTGGAGACTCAACAAGCATCATATGTGGTGTGATTTTGTCATACAGGAGGTCAAATTTGATAAGTAGCATATTAATTATCAAGGAGTTTGAGTGTGGTGCATTCATTAGTCATACTTGTGTTATCATACAACTCAATGCAAAGTTCTTCTAACGTTCACTCGAGTCTTGCTAGTCAAGCCATTACAAAGCTTTTCGGTATTGATGACTTAAAATGAAGTAAAAAAGAACTCCGAGACTAAACCTATGACCAAAGAAAGATAAGTTTTTTTCTTTGGGGGGGTGGGGGGCTCTAAATGACTCTAAAGTACAAATACTAAAAAACACAAAATAGGCTCTAAATTATCTAATAAGAGCAAGCCACCATCCAATTCTATCTGTTAGATAACTTCTTCTTTCGTTGAAAATTGCTTCTCCTACTCTTCAGTGATACTTCAATTGGGTTAGTGTTCATTGTGAAGGAACAAGGACTTGTCCTACAAAGGATCCTTGACTTGCAATAATAATTACAAGCCTTCATGGAGTTCTTTGTCTACTATGGTTGTCCACAGTACAGCCTAATTATGGTTCCCAGAGCATATGGAGTAATGTTTTAAATTTCGTTTCTCAACACTTTGCCATTGTCTAGGGTAAAAGAATCCGCACTACATAAGACCAAATGACACCTTATGCGGGCAAATCTTCATAGAGGTATAAATTAAATACGATCCCAAAACATGATTTTCCTCTCAAAACAAAATAGCTTCATTGCTATCGTCATTTCTGATATACTAACTTCCACAATATGGCAGGCAATTAAGTTTCGAGTTTAGCATAAAACAACGATACAATGCTTTATACCTCTATTTGCCTATGTTGTTCCTTGCACTGTCTAGAAACAGCTTCATGCACAATACCGCTGCAGAAGAACACAGCAACTATTATGTTTTGGAAGTATAAAATGAGTCAGGAGTCCTCCTACGTTACAATTAAAGCCATTATCTGAAACTATCCAGCAATTTACATCATGGCATTTGTAAGAAAGAAAGAACTCTATGACCACCATGCAAAAGTAAATATGGTACATCAAATTGCCTTGAATGAAGTTTCTGAAGGAGCAAAAGTATATCTCGTGGTTGTTGATCAATTACATGATAAGGCCAATCCTCTGAACCCATTGTAGGCTGCAAAGTCTCTTCATCTTTTCCAAAACCATCAATTGCATCTGCATAACTCTTCAATTGTTCCAGCCTACCTGGTTCAAAAGTGGCCAATTCCAAGTCTACGTGCATATCTAACCACGATTTTGTCATCGCCCAGCAGGCAGACAACAAGCACCGGTAGATTATATCCAAAACCATATGAGAAGAGTATTCTACTCATATAATTGGCAAAAACATAACCAGATAGAAATAGTTTACCTCCCAATCCATACAGGCAGGCAGAAGACGTTTCATATTACTACTTGACGCAGCATAGACAGCTACTTCAAATTTTCCTCCATCGTGCTGTGCAATTTTCTTATAAAGAGCCAATGAATACTGTCACATCCGAAAATGAACTTTGACAAAAATTTAGAAATATTGTCCGCATTTGACCAGTCAGACCTGTCATTGCATACCTCTGATGCACAGTACCATGCCACCTCCAAAGATGCCACTGATGCCCAATTCCATTTCTCTAATTCTATTGCTTGCAAAGGTCGATTTTTACCATTCTTTCCCAAAGCTTCTACTGATGGAAAATGATCAATCCCACCAAACGGCTTCAGGAAGAAAAAAGTAACTACTATCGGAATAAAGGTGATAATTTTTACAAACTCAATACTTGGCCAAATGTTTACCTGTCATGTAGATCGACAAAGCTTGTATTCTTCTTCAAGTTGGGTTTATCTCATATCGGTCATAGATAATGTTGATAAATTGTATATAAATTAATAACAAAATTTTATTTTTTAAGCTAATTTTTAAAATAAGAGAGACTCGTAAAAATTATTAAAGTTTTTTTTGGAAGATGCAACCTTTTGGGGCTCATTTAAATTAAAAAAGACCATAAAACTTATTATATATCCGTTTTAAGGACTTACTTGGCCTAACAATCCAACCTTTTTATAGGATCCAAATATCTTTAAGTAGGGATTCATCTTGTTTATAATCACAAGTATCAATTATTTTTAGCAAATAATGAATTTTACAACATAATTTAAACAAAAACTCCATAGGGATGTTTATTCATTCTCACAAACTCTAGGGGAAGTAAGGCCTGCTTCCTCGCAACTCACCTTTAAGGAGATGATCTTGTTTGAACAAAAAATGGGTACTAAACAAACCATAAAGAAATTAACTCTGTTTTTGGCAACAGTTAAAAAGCCAAAAAAACAGAAGATTTTACAAGAGTAAAATTAACCATTGGAGAAAGTCCTATCATTTAGCATAAGCCATTCAAGGAAACACTCAAGCCTGTATATACAGCAAATCCATTACATGTTTAAAAGCTATGTTCAGGGGGAGAAAACGCCACAGCTTAATATGAAAATGTTGAAGCAAAGAGAAGTTTTACTTTATCAGGATGGTTTTGGCCTATTTCCCGAGTTGGAGCATCAAAGTCTAAATGTTGAATGATGGAGGGATTCGTCTTTCTCTAGTAACCTTTGTGTATGATGCTAGACACCGGAAGATATGACCCAACCATGGTTGCAGGAATTGGAATCGGAATCGAAATTAGTTTTCCAATGAATCGGAATCGGAATTGGTTTTCAAATGAATTGGAATCGGAATTAGAATCGGTCTGAATTGGCCAAAAATCAATTTTTTTGAATCGGTCTGAATCGGAATTGGAATCGGAATCAGAATCGGTCCGAATCGGTTATATAAAAATATATATTGACAATTTATAACATAAATATATAAAAATTATATATTGATGTTACCCTTATCTTTATATTTTTATGGTTGCACGGCGCCGATCCGATTTAAATCAGTCGATTCTTATCTGACTCGGCCGATTCTCTCAACTATGGACCCAACATGACATCCTCTGACCTGTACAATAAACCGGATGCTAAGGAATACAGATCATGCAATAAAGGCATACACATAAGAAAATACTTACACATAAGAAAATACTTAAGTATGAATTACATACATAAAAAAAGGTATTTTATGGTATGTTTGGATGGTTTAAAAATAATATAAATAAAAAAATAATTTTATAAGAAATAAAAATACAATGAAACTAAAAAATAAGAAAATTTTAAAAATTTCTTTACTTTGGATAGTAAAAAAATAAGGCAAAAATAAAATATTTTTTCTTGCACACGTCTTCCAAATTTTTTACAAATTTATTTTATTTATTATAAAAAATTAATTATAAAATTTTTATATAGACTAACTTTAAATGAAAATAAATTTACATTGATTAAATTTAGAGACAACCAAACATAACAAAATTTTTTAGCTTAAATTTTATATTTTTTTGTATAATTTTAAAGTAACCAAATAATTAAAAAAGAAAGGGTGAACGCAATAATGGCGTCAATAAATCAAATCTTTTCGTTGAAGAATGTACATACCCCTTAGAATAAGAAGAAGAAGAATATTTCATATGGAAATTGATGCAATTGTTATTATTTTGTATATGTTAGTTTGTTTAGGATATAACATTTCCATGGATTCTTGACCTGTTTTCCAAGCCTACAGTGAAAACCCTTCTCTTCCGCTTTTGTAAAAATGTTAATTAAACTAGCTTGTAACATGTATGGTAAATTATGTTAGATCCCTCGATTTGAAAACCATTTGACACACTATTTTGCTTAGCCTAGCAGCTAGGATGAGAGCGTTGTCGCCTATAATTATTCCTTTTTATATATCGCTCCCAATGTAAATATAGAAAAAATAAAATTATTTGTAATAACAAAATTGCTCTTTAAGTTATCAACCCAATTCTAACTCTCTTATGTTATTTGCTTACATTATACAGAATGTATTTATTTTTTTTGGGTTTTTTTCTTAAAATATTTTAATCAATTAGCAAAATTAATTAGTAAATAAAACATGTATTTTATTTTGCTATTCATTAGCCCATAATAATATTTACATCTAAATATTTATTTTAATGTTGAATATATTGACATTTTAAACAGTCACGTTAGAGAAACTATTCATCTTTGTATTTTGAATTGTATATTTAGAAAGGAAGCAAATGATTTTTTTAATTTACAAGGCAACAAAATTTTTAAATAGTTATTTCTATTTTTAATATCGAACAAAGTAAACGATTTATTTAAAAAGGAAGTAAAATAATATATTTTACAACATATATTATTATAACACAATCAGAAATTCAGAATAACATCTGCTGTTGAGAAGAGCCATCGCTCTCTTCATAAAACAACCAATATACACTTCTCGTTGAAGAATGTTTGATTTAGAAGAAAGGGTGGCTCATATTGTCGGCTTCATTTGGCCTCCTAATATATATTTTTTCTTCTTCTTTATTCCTTTTTTTTTTTTTGGAACTCCATCATGTTCCATTTTCGGTTCCCTCGATTTGAAAACCATTTGACACACTATTTTGCTTAGCCTAGCAGCTAGGATGAGAGCGTTGTCGCCTATAATTATTCCTTTTTATATATCGCTCCCAATGTAAATATAGAAAAAATAAAATTATTTGTAATAACAAAATTGCTCTTTAAGTTATCAACCCAATTCTAACTCTCTTATGTTATTTGCTTACATTATACAGAATGTATTTATTTTTTTTGGGTTTTTTTCTTAAAATATTTTAATCAATTAGCAAAATTAATTAGTAAATAAAACATGTATTTTATTTTGCTATTCATTAGCCCATAATAATATTTACATCTAAATATTTATTTTAATGTTGAATATATTGACATTTTAAACAGTCACGTTAGAGAAACTATTCATCTTTGT
>JAVDBV010003816.1:0-10619 GCA_032619315.1 Piper longum | reverse complement strand
TATCTTCATCTTAAGACGCCGAGATCGGATCCGCACGCGTTGGGTTCGGGTTAGCCGACCTAACCGGGCCCTGTAACATGCTGGTTCGGTTCACGAGGGTGAACCGGATTTGGGGTGTTACACTAGAAAGGGACGAACCATGACATTGGAGTCAAGATCTCACACAAATTGATTTAAAGGCGACAAAAATTCACTGTTTTATGTAAATTATAAAATCAAAAGAGAAATAGTAGATTGTGAGTACTAATCTCACCGTGGACTGACTTAGGGATTCGAGTTGAACCCTAAGAAACCACGTAAAAATTACCTGTGTGTCGTTTTCGTGCTTGTGACATCATTTGCATTATTTTATTTTATCGTACTATCTCTTTACACGGTAAGGGAACCTCGGTTCCACCGAACCCTTCAAACCCAGACCGGATCGAATTACAAGGACCGCGGTCACTCCGGGGGCGGACGATCCCGCGCCCGAACAATATATATATATATATATATATAATTATAATACAACCATTATATGGGTATCAAACTTTTAAAATGTTATTTAATAAATAAGGTATTAGTTTATATTGTGTTAATTTATCAACTTATAATTATTCATCGCTATGAAAATGATGAATTAATTTTAGTAAATATAAAAATTATTATATTTATTTTTGGCCAAATTAATAAGTTATCATGTGGCTTACAATTCTAAATATTGTGTATGGCTGATGAGTCATAACCCGATTATTAATTCATGAGTTAGAATATAGATAGCTTACATATTAGTATATTTTAATCATTTGAGGAATTATCATTGGTTTACTTGTTCTAATATTTTGTTCGCTATTTCATTGGTTTACTTGTTCTAATATTTTGTTCGCTATTATACACAATTAATTATTAATTTATGGATTGATAAATCAATTGTTGATTAACTTTTATAAATGCATTATTTTTTCTTGGTGTATGATATTATTTCATATCACATTCATGACATTCATTTAGATCTTGCTAAGTAAGATCTAATCTATGCTTGGGTTCAACTGTGTTGCGATTTGAGGTTATAACTACTTGAAATGTTGTATATTCCTTTTTGACAGCCCTAGTCGGCCTAAGCCCAGATTCGACCACCATGTACCGAGTGCAATTGGGGTTAAGGAATTAACTTAGTCTAACACGAGGCCGTACCTTTAAAATTATTTAAAAGATAAAATATTTTCCCCCATGCTGAAAGGGAGGATAGGGTGCAATGGCACAAGATGACTCATTATGCACTTGTGATACCGAGAGGGTGAGTCAATGATAAATATCGGTAATTGTAAACCATGAGCCATGTAGCATGTGTGCTCATACATGAGATTACAGTTGGATTGGGTGACCACCCCTCCTAGCATAATTAGAGCTTGACATAGGCTTATAATCACTAAAAGACTTGATAGATAATGATATGGAATATATTGACTTGTTTCAAGTAACTATACAATTTAGCGGTTTTATCACTAACACGATTTTGTGATCGCAAGTGAGCAGATTCAGACTGATGCTTAAGGGTGTGGTTGGTGGTTCCCTTACCAACCCAGGTTGGAAGAATTGGTGAATAAAATTGAACTTCTTCTTTATATTATTTGAGTTATAATTGTGATTATGGGCAAAGGTTTAGAGGTTGTGGAACTTTGCGTTTGCATAGTTAGTTTATCTTATATTATTGTTGCATGCTATATTTAATATAACATGATTTATTTTATGATTAAGAAATTCTTAGAGATATTTGAATTTCATGTTTAATCATTTTCGTTACATTATACCTTAGCATTTTTATTTTATATCCTCCATATTTTTGGGTAACCCCTGGCCGGCTAAGGCAGGTTGTTACAAGTATATTCTTCTCGGTTGAACATTGTAACACACAAACTTTGTAGGATGTCTTATATCCTCAGAAAACACATAAATGAGAACGTGACTGAAACTTATTTGTGTTGTATGCTCAATGACACGAATAGCATCTACATCAAACACTCGTAAAGAAGAATAGTTAGGCTCTCTTTTGAACAATTCAAAAAATAGAGATGAATTATATGGCAAAGTAGATGATGGCCTCCTATTGAGCACATAGACAGTAGTTTCAAAACTATATACCTAAAATTTATTTGGCACTTTGTTATGAAAAACTGGGCTAAACTGGTTTCTACAATGGATCTGTGTTGACGTTCAACAACTTCATTCTGTTCAGGATTATGAAGACAAGTTACTTGATGTAAAATCCCTTGCTCAGACAAATACGTTGGAAGACATGTCCTGCAAATTCTCCCCCTCCATTGGTTTGAAAAAACTTTATTTTGGCAGAAAATTGTCTATCAACAAGATTCTCTAACAGTTTGAAGATAGTAAAGAAACCAAATTTATTATATAAAAGATAGAACCATATAAACCTAGTGCAATCATCGAAAAGCTAGCAAAGTATTTGAATTTCAGCAGACAGTAGAGGAGCTGGTCCCCACAAATTACAATAGACTTTATGAAAATGAACTTCAAAACTAGCATCAATGTCTGAAAAAGGTAATTTGATAGACTTTTCTAGTTGACAACTGTTACAAACAACAGAAACAAAATTTTCAGATGTAGTTTGTATACATCCTTGAGTCTTCAAACCTTTAAGAATATCAAAAGAGCAATGACCAAGTCTGAAATGCCAAAGCAAGTTTGGTGTGTTCTTTTGTCGATTTTAATAAAAACCAAAATGTTGTCCAGAAGTGATACTATAAATGCTACTTGTTCGAGTGCCAGAAAGAATCACTCTTCAGATCCTTTGTCAGTTGCATTAAATCCCTCAAAGTTAAAGTGAAAAAAATAATTATGGTTAGAAGTGAACTGACTAGTGGACAACAAGTTTTTTGTAAACAAGGCACATATAGCACATTTGTTAGTTTAATTGATCCAAAAGAAGTATAGATACTAAAAGAACCAATGTGCTCAATAGCTAACTATTTTCCATCACCAATAAACGCAACATTTGATTTATCATAGCACACATATTCATCAAATAAAGAAACATTACCGGTCATATGAGAGGATGCACTTGAGTCAAGTAACCATTGATTGACATCAACTGTAACGACCCGCTCGTTCTAAGCCACGAGCCAAGTGTTACTATACGAAACTAAATGTCTCGTAAATAAATTTTCTTTTAATTTTCAATATTTTAACATAAAATATTAGCTCGAAATAATCTAAGCCTCATGAATCGAACTAAAATATCACTGCCATGCAAAGAATAGTCCAATAACAGAGTCCTCCAACTATCCCGATTCTACCCATCCTTCCATTCTCATACCTGTGAAGGTAATTCTGCATTAGTAATAAAAATACTAAGTCGTATAATTATAAGAAAAAATTAATATATTTCACAAGATCATTAATTTGACTTTTAGTGATTATGAGCCTATGTCGAGCTCTTAATATACTAGGAGGTTGGCCGCTCATCCAGCTACAATCTCATTTATGCACACAGCTACATGGCCCTCCACCTGTAATTACCGATATTTGCTATTGTCTCATCCTCTCGGTATCACAAGTGCATAATGAGCCGTCTTGCGCCACTACTCCCTGTAAGGCATAGCGGCAGGGATTTTAAGGGTGTTGCCCTTTGTTGGACTAAGTCAATTCTTTGAACCCAGTTGCACTCGACACATGGTGGTCGAATGTGAGCTCAGGCCGATCAAGACTCCCAAATATGAATATATGCTGCCTCGTGTAGGAATGAGTCAATTCTTTGACCCCGTTTGCACTCAGGCACATGGTGGTCGAATGTGAACTCAGGCTAACCAACACTTGCAAATAGGAATATATAATAGTTCAAGTAATTATACGGACCTGAAATTACGATGAGGCACCCGCAACTATGACACATGATCCTAATATGAATGAAACTTCTCAAAAACCTTCCCTTTGTGAGAAAATGTACTCACAAACTATCAAGTTAATGTTTTAATTTTTATCAATAGAATTCTCATTTATATAGAAGAATATGTGTGGAATTCAAGAAGTCACTACATTAAATTTTATAGAAAAGAATGTAATCATTCATAATTATATCATTTGTGTGTTTACGAAATGTCAAAAAAATTGACTATTAAATTAATGCGAATGGGTCCCAATCTTAAAATTTAATAAATAAAATTTATTTAAAACTATTATACCGGTACTCTAAAGGTTATAATTGATAATTTATGATATATTTTTTTTAAGAATTAATTTAATTAAATCTTATTTACGGTTCGTTCTAAGATTTACAAAACCCTAAACAAAATAACGTGATTACTTTTTTATGATTTTACATCAACATTCTGAGCTTGAAAAGCACTCAAAGCATGTGGAGCATTCTTAACTTCATCAGATGACTATTTTTCCTTGAACATTGTGTTTCGTTTGAATATTTAAAAGTAGTGCTCCCTGGTTTGCGACAAATTTGACGAACAGTTTTAAATTTGTGTAAGACTTCTTTGAGTTATTCATCAATCTTGACAGGTTGAAAAATAGATTTACTTTAATCAGCATTAACAGTGAGCTTCTCTGTTAATTCTGAAGCCAAGGAATTGGTCACAAAAGCAAGTCCAAAACCTTGATTTTCTGAAGTGAACTTTTGAGCATTTGATTTTGCCTTTCTATACTTGTTTGCAGCAAATGCAACTTGTTGTGTCACCATATTAGAATCTTGAAGTAAAATCCTGAATTCATAGCTATGTAACATTGACAAAAGTTCACTGTAATTAGGTAATGGTGGCTGCAAAATCATAGTGGTGAACATTTGACAATTTGCTCCTGGGCCATTCAATAACCAAAATGATTTTCTATCCTTCATCAGTAGCTTGTCAATTGCAGCTAAGTCATCACAAATTACTTTGAATTTCACAAGATAGTCATCGAGAGATTCGCAATTATCTCTTCATAATGTTTCCAGTTGATGATGTAATGTTAGCTCTATGTCCATAGTCTTTTTGTTGAAAATATCCTTTAATGATTTCCACACATCTGCAGCAGTATCTAGTCCAACAACTTGACGAAGAGTTTCCACACTTAACAAACCAATTAACCATCCCTTTATCAATTTATCAGTCCTTTTCTAGGCTATAAATTCTCCATTAGAAGCAATTGAATTAGAGGAACTAATGTGTAGAGGAGGATGAGTAGATCCATTAATAAATCTAATACAGTTCTGTGATTCAATCAAATTCAAGATTTGGGATTCTTATAGTAGGAAGTTCTTCGCATTTAGCCGAATTGTTACAAATGAAGGAGCATTAACATAAATGGGATATGGATAACGAAGTAAGGAGTTTAGAAGTATAGCATTTAATGCAGATGATTGACCTAGACAAGTTGCATTGCCAAATATTGTTTGTCATTGAAGCTATAAAAATGGACTGAAAGGAAATCTCAATAGATCATGTAGCATATACGAATGTTTTGTTCAGAAGAATTACCTCTCAGATTAGCATGAGTGGAATCATCAACTTGATTATTTTCCAATTTTTCTGAATGTAACAAATTAATACAAACAGCTCAATTAAAACAATCTGACAAAAGCAAGAATTGTGAAATCTTGAATTGTCACAAACAGAGATATGTTACAAATAGAGATAATAGCAATTCAATCAGATTAGGAGAGTAAAAACACCAAACCTTCCTTTACTGCGCAAAGGTACACTCCCACTGCCAAAGATCACCAATGGAGGTTATCGAGGAAATTGGTAGTAACGATGGAGGTTATCGAGGAAATTGGTAGTAACGATGCCGGCACAGTAGAATCACGAAGTAAAATGGCGAGAGCAATTGATCAAATCACTTTCACCAAACCCTCACAATGCTCTGATACCATGTTGAGAATTGTAAAATCCTTCCATTAACATTGGCATTAAACCTTTATATATACAAAACATGAGAACAATCTAGAAGACTTGGGCTACAAGAAAACCAAGAAGTAGCCGTTGCTACAGTAAAATAAGAGTATATCCAAATTTACATTATCTCCTCACTCTTACCTCTAATACAACACCCCATCTTCCTTTGCATAGGCCTTGTTCACTATGGTGATTATTAGGGTTTTGTACTCCATGGATGTTGATTTTAGTGCTCTTTCAAGCTCATCTATGGCTTCCTTCAAAATAGTATTCATCCAAAGGAATGAGGAAAGAATCAAAGGTTAAAGGAACATAAATTTTTGGAACAAAAATATAAGAACTCTATTGGCTTCCTTCTCATTTACACCTCATACCAGTTAGATATTATATATAATAATTGATTTTTTTTTTCGTGGTTGTCTCAGATTATAGATTATCCTGAGCTACTTAATTTGATCGTAAAGTCTATGAACAGTTAAGACAAATTAAATGGCCTAACATGATTATTATTGCATGTAACTCAATAGTGCCTAGTAGAGAACTTACAGTTTTGATGTTATAAGAACTTGAATGTAGCCGAAATAGATTGCTACCAATTGGACTAACAGAAATGAGAAAAATTGCAGAGAGAATGATGCATGCCACCATTGATTTGTTCACATAGTACTTGTAGCACTGATGAACATCCTGGTAACGCATGATGATCCCAGCTTTGTCCCAAAGAAATTAACCCAGAAGGTGGAAATGAGAAATGAGAATTATATATCAGAAGATGTCAATGTCAGAAGATGCGAGGAAGCAGAGGCCATGAAGAAGAAGCAAGGGGAGAGTATAAACAGATTAAACTAGAAGGAGAAGTTAAGCATACTCTTGTGTCCCTTAGGAAAGTCTTCTTAGATTGGGAAGCACGATAATTCAACCATCTTGAAAATCCATATACACATCAAACCCATTGCTATATACTATGGTAGGAAGCTAAGACATTATAACTAGAGACCATTTGATCAGATTATATATCACTTGGGAGAACAAGAGATTCCATGTGTTCAAAAGAATGAAAATGGCGATCTCTAGGGCTTTCAAATCTCGATTTATCTTGATTTGATATTCAACACGAGATAATCTCGATTTAGGGCTGGACTGGAAGTCAAATGAAGGGAGCTTTGTGCTTGTGCATTTGAGTCTCGATATTTTAAAAAGAAAATAGTATTTTAAATATATATATATATATATATATATATATATTCAAGTAACTTATCTAAATTAATAAAAATGTATGACATAATTATAACTTTAAATAATAAAATAAAATGTTAATGCATAAGTAAATTATTTATGCACAACATTTGGAAAATTTGAAGTATCTTGAATTTTAATATAAAACTTTAGTGTAAATTATAGAAAAGTTTTACTAATAAATATAAATTGAGTTAGTTCAAGTTCAACCCGAAATGAATATTAATAAATAGAAATTGAGCTCATTAAATACTGGGCTCAAGTTGCCTCGTGAAGAACCCTAAAACCCTTGAGTACCGAGGTCTAGGCAATCCAATCTTCCTGCTATGTTATTATAAAAGTGCCACAGCTAATTTAAATGTAGAGGGAATCTTCAACATCAATTTAAAATAATATACAAACTTTAAAATTATTCCAATATGTGTGCAAACCAAGTGGTGATTTATTTTATGGTTAGGTTTAATTTCATATTATAAACCAATTGCACTATATATAATAGCCCTGCACAGGTTGGCTAATTAAGTATATAAACTCATGGATATATAATACTATATATTATTAAGATGCATTTTGAAAATACACATGCCATTGGAGTCAACTCACCCTATGATCTATGTGAGAAAGAACAACAACGATATAAATAATATCAATAAAATAAGAGTTTGAAAAACAACCTAGAGAGCACAAGAATGAAGAGCTCACAACATAATTCAGGACAATATGGATCTTAAACAAGGTTCTATATGTTGGGGTCCCTCATCATACGATGGATATGAGATAATGTGCAACTACATGAAAAATCGTAAAGACATTGTGTTATGCTAAGAGGTACGAGAAATTCGAGTAGAATTATAAAAAACGATGAATATTTAGTGTTGTCTCTTCGTATTGACGAGGCTGGTTTTCGTTGTCTATAAATATGTAGTTGTATTGTGAGTGAAATAGAGGAGAATTGAAGAGAGTACACAATTGAAAGTGTTGTTTTCAAATTGTGAATTGTGAGTTTCCAATTGGTTGTGTATCCTATTTGGAAATTATGATGTATTTCTAATTGAAGTGTATTCTAGTTAGAGATTGAGTGTTGTTAGAGATTGTGAGTTGTCTCCAATTAGAGAGTGTGAAGATTTTACAATTTGAATGTTTGTATACTTATTATTGACAATAGTGAATGGTTTGTGATTTTTAATATATTTTGAGATTCACAAAATTATTGTGTACTTATTGAATATTATTTAGTACTTGTTAAAGCATATGAAGGAGTTCAGGAATTTTTAGGTGTTAAAATCCTAGCACTATATGATTACAAATAATAAAATTTTTGTTGTCAGATGCCTCTCCGATGCTAACCCGGAAACTTGGCCAGAAAACATCACACTGTTAGAAAAAAAGGCATATGTCACAGAAATTTTTGTGACTTCTTTGTCACAGAATTGTTTACGGCCAAACGCTGTGTCAAAAGCCTTCGCCTCTCTACTGAAATACAGCATGAAGGGGCCAGGGTAGCCGCTGCGTCTAGGGTGAGGTTGAGGTGTGGTACACTGGGCCGATGCGCAAGCTGGTGCATCGGTCGGGCCGAGGAGCAGAGCGGAGTGCCCATCATGTGTCGAGGGTGGAGAAGCTGAGGCACTGCTCAACTCCCCTTCCATGCGATTCCGCATGGTGGTGGAGCCACGGCAGTGCCTCACCCCGCTGCCCTGCCACCGCCTCGGCTCTCCCTCCCTTCTCTTTAATATATTAAAAAAAGAGTGGTTCTTTTGATTAGAGGGAGAAACCCCACCCATTTTTTATTTATTTTATTTTTTTCTAAATTAGGCACAGCTTGTTTGTGACTAAAAACTGTGGCTACATATCGTTTTTTTAAATTTTATTCAGACATAAAATTATGGGCCTTGCCACGGCTTTTCTGTGGCAAATATTGTGAGAACATTTTATTTAATATTTTTAAAAGGTTATTGAAATTTTTGGCACGTTTTTTGTTCACGGAAATTTCATGACAAGTTTTTTACATTGCTTGATAATTTTGCTATGTTTGAGATGGACTTGTCATGAAAATATTGCTGTTACTAAAACTTTGACACAGGCATTTGTCACGAAATTTCCATGGTATTTTGGCGGTAAATTTTCCGGCCTTTTTTCTACTAGTGTCATTATTGAATGGTAATTGAATAAATTGTCAAGCAATACAGCAGATATATATATATATATATATATATATATATATATATATATATTCCACTTAAGTGTGAAAAAATATTAATGCAGACAATACAGAACTTACGTTGTTGTTGTTGGACGAACTTGGATGTAGTTGAGATAAAAATAGCAAAGAGAACAATACATGACACCATTAATTTGTTCATACAGTTTCACTGATCAACATCTTAGAGACCCATATATGGTGATCCAAGCCAAGTTCCAAAGAAATTAGATGGTGGGAAGTTGAGATCAAGAGATCAAATGCTCTCTAAATTGACTGCGAGCATTTCTGTTCTTCCAAGAACATGCATGTATGCGAATTGATCATGATGCCAAGGAAGAAGAAAGCATGGAAAAGAAGCTAGCTAGGGAAGAAGAATATCAAATGATTGGACGAGTATATGATTATTATTATTATTATTATTATTATTATTATTATTATATATAAAAACCGACAGAGACAATTAAATTAGTCAAAAGCATGATCTGGAATCAGAAGACTTGGTTGAATGAGAAATATTCCAGAAAAGTAGTTTTGACATTAAACTTCTTATATAGATGGTTAGTTGAGGTTAGAGTATTAACCAAAAAATTATAGTCAGAAACCAAAGGAACATCATGTCTTCTTCCTCAAGATGTAATTGAGACTCCTAACAGTAGCTTCTAATTTTGCTTCTTGAACAGAATCTCATCTAGAGATTGCCATTAGTTTTGCATTGACCCACAAAAACTCTCAACAACCAGAATACAAAAAATTTGTTTGTCACTTTGAAACTTAGCAATTGGACAGAAAACAAAATCATAAAACTAAAAAAATGTAAAGTACTAAAAATTACAACCTCATGGCGTTTTTCGTGGCCACCATTCGAGCAGCTATAATCGCATTCTGATATGAAAAGGTAAATCACTAGAAGTTGTGTCATTTGAGAAATGTCCTAATTCCTAACTAAGTTCAACAAACTTTGTATATTAAATATTTTCATTTTTAATTCAACTAATGTTCTCAAATTAAATAGATTCAAATCCAACAAGTATGTGGAGGAGAAACATATGTTGATGTGTTTTTAACCGTTGAGCAATTTCAAGAGTTCTACCAAAAAAAAAAAAGAAACTGTACAAAAATCCTGCGATGAAGTACTAAAAGAATTTATGCGCTCTTTTAGGTGTGAAATGTTTTTTTTTTTAAATGTAATTTTTTTCCATGGCTTATGCTTGAACTGTGTAGGCATGTATGTATTGACCGATCTAACCTATTCAGCCCAATCCACGGTCGAATCAAGCTAGATATAAACCTCTATATATATA
>JAVDBV010003815.1:0-10560 GCA_032619315.1 Piper longum | reverse complement strand
GCCATAACGACGATGGGTACCAGACCTCCCGCCCCAGTGCTCTTCCTTCTCAGTCTGGCTCTGCCTATTATCGGCCTCCTCCTCCTGGTCCAGCTCGCCCCCCCTCGCCATCAGACACTGCTCGCGCCCCTTCGCCATTAGACCCTGATTGCCCCCCTTTGCTAGTCTTCAAACCCTACTCGCTCTGCTCGCCGGCTTTCAGACGCTGCTCGCCATGCTTGCCAACCATCAGACCCCGCACGCCGACCATCAGACACTGCATGCCGACCATCAGGCCCCGCTCGCTGACCATCAGAGCTGCTCGCCAGCCTTCAGGCCCTGACCTTTAGAACCCTGATTGCCCTGCTCCCCTTTTATCTCCTTGGCTGGAACGAAGTCGTAACGGCTCCGGGTGTGACTGAAGTGTGACGCTCTGGCCACAAATAACTGGAAAGGAGATCGCACACCGTCTTTAAGTCCGATCTAGTACTAACCACACTACCTTGAGTTGCAAAATGATTTGGGTAAACTAGGTAACAGTCCTCCCCAATCCAAGCATACTGGGTCAGACCAATTATACTTTCATTTGGTATTCTACTTCTTCCACCCGTTACCTAAAAGGTGGCGGGTGCATAGAACCTAAATTTAAATATTTTTAATATCAATATTTTGATTTGATATTAAAAAATAATAATAAATATATATATATATATATATATAATTAAAGACTTTTAATAAGTTATTTTCATTTGTCTTATATGAGTTTACAATATAATGATAATTATTTTATTGTTAATTAATATATCAACCCCCTTGTATTAAAACACCCGTTCCTTTTTCGTCATTGCATTTCAATTTACTTATGTTGTGACCGATTCTAATTACATAATAATTTTATGGACCCATAATAATTATTTAATTTAAAAATAATAATAATAATATCATTATTATTATTATTATTAGGATAGTGGTAGATTATAATTCAACCTACATAAAAAATTTTAAAATATTAATAAATTTTAATATATTTATAATTATACTATCAAAATAAAGTTAGTTACTTAATAATACATACTTAATTTAAATTGTTTCAAATTATACATATATATATATATGGATTTTTTTATTTATTATTAAAAACACTTAGAGTATAATTCTATTTGAATAATTTTTTTTTCAAAAATATAAATTTATTTAATTATTAACATTTTATACTTATTACATTAAAATTATTTTTAATATTTGTATACAATTATATTTTTTATTAAAATCAAATAATATTCATTATTTTTATTTAAAAATATAATGATAATTTTAAAATTATTTTTTAATATTCTGTATATTGTGTGTTTTTGGCTAGAAAACTCTCCTGGATTAATTTGAGGTTTACTTTTTTAAATTGAAAAGCTGAAACATTATGTTGTTCACGCGGGATGAAATTACAAACAAGAAAGTTGAGCTTGGGAGATGAAATGTATTAAAGAATATCATCAAATTATGCGAAAACGAACGAACAAGACAATTGGCACAATTCAAGATCACTCACCATAGTTCGTTGTTCCTATTCTAGTCCTGGACAGTAGAAATGTTTTGAGCTTTGTCATTAGAAACTCCCACATGAAGGACAAGAAGCCTCTTTTTAGTAAAAAGATGAACTCTCACATGATTGTTGAGAACAAAGTCCGAAACGAGCACAACAAACTTAAGCTGTTTTTTTAAACTTACATTGTTGGTGATAGAAAAGATGCGAGTATTGTTGGTCTGACAGAACAAATACACACCCCAACTCCTACTCCCGAACAACCTATACCGTGTTGGTGATGGAAAAGATAATTGAGAACAAAATACACATCACATGCCTACTCCCAAATTCCTCAGAACCAAACAACGAAAAAATCAAGTTAATCCTTCCATCCAAAACTCACAGCCGGTTTCACCACTAGAGGTCAAATAGCACAGCTGCTACATATGCAGCAACACAGCTAAATCACAACAATGTAAGCATGGGCATTATCATAAGGTGTTGTAAACATGGGCATGATCATAAGGTCAGATACTTAGAAGACAACAATAAGAATACACGACCGGAGTTCACCAACACAAAGAAAGCTTATACAATCCTCACTTGATTGTTGCAAACAACATACGAAACAGAGCTCTACAAAGTACAAACATACACTGATGGCCATGTATCATACCGGTTGCAAAAAATGGTAGAGGCTAGAACAATTACACATATGCCTAATCTCAAAGTTCTCGCAGTGGCAACTGAGGTATGACCAGCTTTTTTCCTGCATAGACGGTGATCCCAGACAGCTCATTTACCTCCTTAATCGCCTCTACCGAAATCTGTTTTCATAGACACTCGCAAATCAAATCTCAAATCCAAAAAAACATAAACTTTTTTTCTAATTTACTACCAGAACACGCAGTGAAGCACGAGAGACGTAGCTAAAACAATACCCCAGATTTCCTCGATAGACCCCATAGTGTGCCCCCTTTAACGATCTCCACCTTTCGAACCTCGCATTCCGCTTCCTGCCCATGGTAAGACAGAAATCAACAATCACAAGGACTGAAAGAAAAAATCAATCTTTTTGAGCAAATTAGGAAGATCAGGGATTACGGTTATGACGACGACCGTGGGCTTGACGATGGGAATCGCAGCTGGTCGTTCGGCGCCGGCGGTAATGGGCTCGGCGTAAGAGGGTTACGGCTGGGCGTCGCCGGGGGGCTTGGAGTTGGGGAAGAAGGCCCTGAGCATGCTCACGGCGATGCCGGATAAGACGACGATCCCGGGCGCCATCCCCTTCGCTGGGCCCTTTCCGTTACCAACGTCGGCGGCGTGCCGGGTAGCGGTTCAGACATCGTCGCTTGCCGCGGGGAGCACGGCAAAGTTGTCGAGTGTTACGAACGTTTTGAATGGGCTTAGTCCCACATCGGTATTGGTAGCGATGGGGTGGGTGCGTCGGGGTCTATAAAATGAGGTGTTGGAAGAGTGCACAATTCATCTTTGCGCTTGGGGCAATGACGCAGCTAGTGAGGTTATAACCGAGGCGCGTCTATTGCTGGTTGAAAACTATTTCCAAACCCCCTCTTTGGCCTACCCTGTAGGCCACTGAGAATTTCTGGAAGGGCTCCCTTCATTGGGTAAAGCCCTACAATTCTTGAGTTACGAAAGCTACGCGTGTTATTGGATCTTCCTTAATGATATGATGATGTGTAAAATTAAATTCCCAAGTGATTTTAGATGCAGTACAGTTGGTGGATGAATTATTTATTTAAGCGTTAAAAGTACACAATATTAATAATGGCTATATAGATGTTACCGGATGGGAGACTCTCATAGTCATCAGTTGTTGACAAAAACGGCATATGATTGAAATATTCAAATACAAACTAAAAAGGAGTCCACAGAGGTTAACCACGGGGGGTTCGTTGCCGTGCACGCATGACCGCGGGCGAGTCACAAACTTGCTCGATTCGGGCCGAAGATTCACGAATATTCCTAACCAACGCAAGGCTACAACTTTGCCACTTCAGCAGTACACTAGCCCACTTCCCTCCAATTTCTTCTCTTAAACATGAAAACCGACTCTTCACTTCTCCACCTCCTCAATAAAATCCGTTCAATTTCTTCTCAAATATCTCCAACCATTTTCTTCTTTCTCTTCACTCGCTAGTTAAGATCCCACACATCTACCAATCTGGTTGGACCAAAAGTTGGTTTTCGCTCATGGCCCAGCTGTTGTCCCCTCTGTGCACAGATACAACCAAGTTTCATTGGGCAGCTAGATTCCGGTCTATCAACCGGTGCCGCCGGAGTTTAGTCAAGATTTCTGGCCGTCGGGGGAAGTGGATGGTCAGAGCTGTGGCCACCGACTCGTCCAAGAGAGAATCCGTTGCAGATGATTACTACTTTGTTCTGGGTCTGGTACTTCATTTATTTTTTCAACCTTTATGTCCTTTATTGCATCTTCTTAGCACTCATTTTTTATCCTTATGAGGTTCAAGTATGCTGGAATTTAATAGATCTTCTAATTTGAGATTAAGTAGTGGCTTTATAACTATTCGGTGGTTATGTGTTAAATATGTTCTTTATGTCTTACTGACAATTCTAGTGGCTGGTGTGACATGTAGTTAGATATTTATGTTCACAACAATGTTTATTATTGCATTAGATGATGATTTAGCTTCTTTATGTAATTCTGATGAATCATTGCCATCTTGTCATTTTGTTAGCAATATGATAAAACTTACTAGATCTTGTAGTTGTTTTTCCTTGTTACATTTGCTACTGTTTGGTTTTCAAATTAGGGAATGATCACTTGAAGCAGTTGTGCTGAAATTTTGGTCGTTGGGTAATTTTCTTTTAGCTGCCGGATGCTACTCCACAGCAGATCAAGAAGGCCTACTACAACTGCATGAAGGCTTGCCACCCAGATCTCAGTGGAGATGATGAAGACACTACAAACTTTTGCATGTTCATCAACGAAGTATATGCGGTAGGTATCCGTTAATTTCCTTGCACATCTGAATCTTAGTTTAAAGATTGCGAAATATGGATGCACTTTGTGATTCATTTCAACTCAAACATCAAAATGGGGTGTGGACACCAGGTGCTCAGTGATCCGATTCAGAGAATGATATATGACGAAATTCATGGGTATGTTTTAACTGCTATCAACCCTTTTTTTGATGACACCGCTCCTAAAGATCATGCCTTTGTTGACGAGTTCAGTTGCATAGGTAAAATCAAATTAACAATCTCTGCCATACATTCATGTGTTAATTTCAGACTCTGTTTAATCTATTGCCTCATTACTACTAACGATCAGAATGGCTAATAATTGATAGAACTTGTTATGTTTTATGTACTCTTTTTCTCTCATGTCAGGCTGTAAAAATTGTGCAAATGTGGCCCCTGATGTGTTCCGCATTGAAGAGGACTTTGGAAGAGCTAGAGTCTATAGTCAGTGTGGGAAGCCTGATTTGGTTCAACAAGCTATTGATAGTTGGTAAGCATTGATCAGTAATCACAGTTTCTATGGTTCTAAATAATTCAGAGCTTGTGTTGTTTTCAGCCCTGTGGATTGCATCCATTGGACCTCATCCACGCAACTGTCATTGCTGGAAGATGAAATGAGGAAAGTGGAAAGAGTAAATGTAAGCTCTAATTTTCTTTCGGCAATTGTTATATCTCTAGTGGTTCTATTCTGGATTCCTTATAAGCAGTTTGAAATTTCTAGGTTGGATTAATGCTAGCTGGTATGGGAGCTTCATCAGATGTTTTCAGAATGGTAAACTCACTATTGAATAGTTTGTGATGCAATCTGAAACATCTTCACTTTTTTGTTTCCTAATCAAACCATTCTATGGACATCCACAGAGCTGTTTCAGACATGGGACTGGAAACAAATCCTACATACATTTTTATAATCATAGAACAATCATGAATGCTTCAAGATGACATGGTACCTTTGTCAATGGTGTACTGTGCTGCTGTAAAAGAAATTTTTTGTGACTAGACAAGCTTAGAAGCTCTCTAATTTTGGTCTGATTGACGGTTGGGAACTTTATAACAATGTCTTTTGATCTGATTTGACAGGCATGCTCACGCTGGAAAAAAAGCCAGATGAAAGTCCTGGTATGTTCAAACATTATATGCTTGTTAAATGGGTACCTGATCTACTTCTACTATTTGTATAAGTTTAAGAAAACCAAATAATAGTTGTAGATTGACACCTAGCCACCAATTTGTAGGAGAAGGCAAAGATAAAGATGAGAAAAGAAAAGGTTTATGATTCATCAAATTCATACTGGGATAATCTTTGGGGCTAGGCAAAAGAATATCAAAGTTCAGGTAATTGGAGTCTTTAGTATCAGATTTGTCACTAAGAGAAGATTTTTTCTCCCCTAACCCTCGATACACTTACAGAGGAGGAGGAGAAAGAGAGATCAAACAGAGCTGCAGCAGCTGCTAGAAGGTGGAGAGAATACTCCAGAAAGGGTACTGACAGACCACCCACTTTCAAGCTCCCAGAAGCCATCTCCAGCGAGGAATAAATTCAGGAAATTCTACCATTTACTCCATATACCAATTTAATCTGATTATCTCCATGGTAATTACGCCAGTCTGATTCACAAAAACTGCAATTTAATAAATGTAAACAACTGTTCACTCCCATTATTCTCTGTAAACTATTACTTAGATATACTGTGCTACATGAGCTTTTGAAAATCACTTAACGCTGAACAGCTAATGACCACTATTGATATAGATAGATATTTCATGGAACAAAGATCTGTTTATGGGACAATCAATCCGTAATAGCATACCTATCAAGTTGTTGCGGATATGGACGCAGTACAGTCTAACCAGCCACTGATGAAAACTTGTTTTTATTATGACTCTTGAATTTTCCATGGATCAATCATACCATCTGGAGTTGGACCCATTTTTTTCAAGTAGAATAAAGTACATACCAACTGGAGGTGATTAAAGTGGTACACCCAATCCTTGAGACTTTTGTCATTAAATATAAGAAAGGCTGTCAGGAAAGAGAACAGGAATATCACAAGACTCACAGTAGCTCTGAGAAAAGGCGGGCAACAAGGGACCAAGCCGCACCCATCCTTCATCTGTCACTACTCTCCATCTTTCAGTGCATGCCGAGAACGCCGCTTTGCCCAATTATTCCTTGGACGAGGGGAAGTGAGCAAGATGCTCCTACGAGGAGACACGCTCCTACCTTGCTCAAAAGCCGTGCCAACCCATGACTCACCTTCAAACCCAAATACCCAATAGCTAAGTGCATGTCAAGCTTGGAGTTGGAGTGAAATGGAATGGTAGAGCTGGCGAGTAGGCAGGGGAATAAAGCACCAACAGCTTGAGTCCAAAATTATTAGTGAGAATGATCAGAGAAAGGGAATGTAAAAGCTTCTTGTTTTCTGCTCCTGTCTTGTCATGGCGGTGGGATATGCCACTTGCGTTTGTAACTATGTCCCCTGTCATGGATTGGCATTTTGGAGTGTAATTCCACGTAAATCCTTTGCTTTGTTGTGTTGTGAATCTTGTGATTACTTGCGAACCTTAGTGGTAGTGCTGTGAAGGTCAGTTTAGATGTTTTGCTAATGCCCGGCTATGGTAAGTTGCGATAAAGTTGTCTCCCCAAGGCGCCGCTCTTCCTCTCTGTCCCTGTCTCCTCGCCTCTTTTCTCGTTGCTTTGATTCCCACTGTGAGTTACTTGGCGCGGTATAACTATATAACTCTTGCTTCTTCACTTCTCAATCACCATCAATAACAACAGAGCCTGAACCAAGATGGCTCGCCTACTGAGAGGTGATCTGATGAGGGGAACTAGGAAGACCCGTGTTCTTCGTGCACTTGCTCGACAGAAACAGGTTGACGCCTTTATATCTTTAAACTTTGGATAATCATCTATGTTGGGCGAGACAGTGTGTAGACAGTTTGCCTTTTAATCAATGCAGGTGAGGAGTTTGTATGCTGCATTGGACGTTCAAGAGTACATTAAAGAACTAGAGCTCGTATTTGAAGCATTAAGCAAGGAATATAAAAACATCACCAACCAAATTCAAGTTCCCACGGTCCATCCTTTTTTTCTTCTCTTGTCTCTTTGTTTACTATCAAACTATGTGTAAATTTTTCTGTGCATATGGAAAGACCAGATAAATTAAATGTTTCGACGAAATTTGCTTCATCTTCTCTTTACAGGAAGTGAGGGTGAAGAATGTCGAGAAGGGCTTCCTCATCCAGGTATCATGTAAAAGAGGAAGGCACGTACTTGTCACACTTTTGCAGGCATTTGAAGAAATGGGCATCAACATTCTCCAAGCTGAAGTCTCATCAGACAAGTGCTTTACTATGGAAGTTTTCGGGCAACCTCAAGGCGAGAATCTGGATGCCGTGAGCATACAACAAGCTGTTTTGAAGGCATTGCAGAACCTGATGTTGGAGGGGAGTAGGTCAGATTGAAGTAGCAAACCAGAAGACGAGATCTTTTTTTCAACATGTAGGTGTACTTAGGCTGTTACCCTTGTCTTGCCATGGAAGGAGATGGTGTTTGTAACCGGTGTTTGTAGAGAAGCACACCTTGGGAAGAAGGAGCTTGTCAGGCTTCTTGTCTACGTAAGACCGTATGCAAACATCATCCAATAAATGTGTCCTTCCTATCTTTCTAATAAGAACTTGTCATTTATTTGGTGTTTGAAGAAGCTTTCGTTCATCAGTTTTGGTCATCAGAGAAACAATCTATATGAATGATACAAATCGAAGTACACACCATGCACCTTGCCAGACCAACAATTCGATTACCTCAACATACTCTGTATATACATGATCTTCTTTCTAGAATCAATCTACTCATTAACCATCGAAACAAAATTATTATGCTCACAAATAGCAGCTGTTGCAACATGTATAGATTTATGTAGATTAGGATGAAATCAAAGGAGCCTTCCCTAGCAGCCAAACCAAATATCTAATAATTATCAGTTATTAGATATTTTTATTAATTAATCTACTCTTTTGCTAAAAATTACTATTTTTTCTTGAATGGTTATTAGCTAAACTATTTTACCATCCATCGTTCATTTGCACAAGCAGAAAATTGGCCTCTTGCCACGGCTCAATGTTATCAGGGTCGTTTCCGTGGCACATTAGCCACTGCTTCGTTACTGCTTAGCATAGCAGTGACAAAATATATACGCCGCATAGCCAACCCCCTACCCCCGCCGACCACCACCCCCTACCGCTCGCCGTCCACTACTGCCCGCCGTCCACCCCAGCGACCTCTGCCCCTTTAGCCCGGCGACTGCCCATCCACCCGTGCCCTCGACCGCTGTCTTCTGTTGGCCGCGCCCTTGACCACTGGCCTCGCCGTCCGCCACCACCAGCTGGTCCGCCACCGCCCCCGCCATCCCCCGCTGCTCGCACCTTCGCCATCCCCCGACGCCCTCGCCGTACCCCTTCCTCATCGGCCACCACCGCTCCCTCGCCATCTCCCACCGCCGCAGGCCAAGCTGCGGCGTCGCCCCACCACTGCCGGCCACCAGTGCCTTTCCAACCATTGCCGCCTCTCCCACTGCCGCCCCCCACCTGCCTCCGCCATGGGCAACGGCCGGGGTGTTTGTTTTTTTTTTTTTTTTTGGTTTCGCCACGAGCGCCCGTGAGTTGCCCGTGTCCGTAGCTGGTGCCATGGTTGTGCCACGGCCCACGAGTAAATAAGTGGAACGGTCATAGCCACGAGCCCCGTGGCCGAAAAAAATTTGCCACCGAACGAGTCCCTTCCCGTGACAGACTCATGTCAGCCGCCACGGTTCAAGCCCATGGCAGAAGGCCTATTTTCTATTAAGTGTTGGAAACCGTCACCATTGCCTCTTTATTAATATATATTCAATGGTCAGAATAAAAATGATTTTTTTTTTATAATTCTGATACTCTAATTTTGCGACGCGACACAACATTTTATTGATAATTTTGATAATTCTATGATTTAAGCTCCTGACAATAATGATTTTTAATCTGCGATTTTTTAGATAGGATGATACTTTCGGTTGTGTAATCTAAATTAAATAATTTATATATTATTTTATACTAGATTCATATTAAATATTAAATGCGTTTAATCTTCGTCGTGTCGGATGAATCTCTTTCCACTGCCCTCTGAGTACATCCATAGGCCCATTAAAAATTCCAAATTAAAATATCATGCATCGTTCAGTACTGGCCCCTAACTAATTATAAGTAATCTCATCCTGCAAATTGATTGATCCTTTCCAAGCAGCTCGGCCAAAGCTGGATCAAACGTGGATGCTCCCATGTTTCATTTTTACACATATATTATTACATGGGCATGCTAAGTAGAGATAATATTGACTATATAAAACAGGCTTGGTAATTGCATAGGAAACTGTGAAGCTCAACGTCACTCATGACTTGATCTTCAACTTGTACATCGAGTCTATAAAACGAGGAAATCAATTATCAGTTGGGGGTTTTTTAAAAATCGACCTTATGAGCAGAAATATTGATCACCTTCACAATATAAAATAAACCAAAAACTTAAGAATTAAGAATTGCTGGAGTCTGTTGTGTGGTATTAAAATCTCAACAAGCTTATATATAAATAGTTTTATACTAGTTTACATGGGGAGGGAGGAAAGACCTGGGAAAATTCCAATCCTTGAAATTGCAGAATATCAATACGTATACATATTGCCAACCAATAATAAGACAAGATCGATCAAAAGGGGGATCATAACCAGTGGAGAAATTTAAGTTAACCATGCAAAAGTCAAAAAAAGGGGCAATTGAAGAGAAACCTACCAAACGACAATACAAATTATGTGACATATTAACGTGTGATCTTGAGGTCAGCATTTCATAAAATAAAAAATGTCAACGGAGTAACTTAACAAGTCCGGAACATTTATTAATTATACTGAAAACAACCAATTAGTCGGGGCCTTGTCTA
The DNA here is from genome assembly GCA_032619315.1 of Piper longum. NCBI lineage: Eukaryota > Viridiplantae > Streptophyta > Magnoliopsida > Piperales > Piperaceae > Piper > Piper longum. The sequence continues at coordinate 85 of JAVDBV010003815.1, read as the reverse complement.
CCGACTCTGATCAATGTGCATTAGAATAATAATACCGGGAGAGTACTCGAGTTTGCAGATTCCTTGTAGTTGTGTGTGTGTATAT
>JAVDBV010003813.1:0-10327 GCA_032619315.1 Piper longum | reverse complement strand
AGGTGGGTGGGGGGCGGGGTTTGGTGTTGGTTTATCATTAAGAAAAAAAAAAGATTGATCAAATTCTAATGTGTTGGCTTATTTATTGACCACAGGGAAAGGATTGATCAACTTCAGTTGTGTTGGTTAATTTATTATCAATAGAAAAAGGATTGATCAACTTTAGTTGAGTTGGTTTATTTTTAACAAAAAGAAAAAGATTGCTTAAATTGTAATGTGTTGGCTTATTTATTAACTAAAGAGGAAAGATTGATCAACTTCAGTTGTGTTAGTTTATTTATTAGCATTAGGAAAAAGATTGATCAACTTCAGTTGTGTTGGTTTATTATTAACAAAGAAAAGATTGATCAAATTCTACTGTGTTGGCTTATGTATTAATGCCGGAGGAAGGATTGATCAAATTTAAATGTGTTGGTTTATTCATCAACACCAAAAAAAAAATGGTCAAATTCTACTGTGTTGGTTTATTTATTAATGCTTGATAAAATTCAAATGTGTTGCCGGTAAAAGGATTGATTGAATTCAAATGTGTTAGGTTTTTTATCAACAACCGAAAAAAAAAAATTGATCAAATTCTTATGTGTTGGCTTATTTATTAATGCCAGACAAAATGATTGATCAAATTCCAATGTGTTCGATTTTTTATCAATGACCGAAAAAAAAAGATTGATGAAATTCTACTGTGTTGGTTTATTTATTAATGCCAGAGGAAGGATTGATCAAATTCAAATGTTTTGGCTTATTTATCAACAACAGAAAAAATGATTGATCATATTCAGTTGTGTTGATCTATTTATTAACAAAAGAAAAACATTGATCATATTCTACTGTGTTGATTTATTTATCAACAGCAGAAAAAAATGATTAAATTCAAATGTTTTGGTTTATTTATCAACAACAGAAAAAAAATTAATTGAAGTCTAATGTTTTGGCTTATTTATTAACAACAGAAAAAAGACTGATCAAGTTCAGTTGTGTTGGTTTAGTTTTTAACAACAGAAATGGGAGAAAGAAGTTGAATTGAGAGAGTCTATGATGTGAGGAGAGCATCCGAGCAGTCAATCTTATGTGTTGTCTGGTACTCACTTTGTTCAATGTTTAGCTTGAAGGTGGGTGATCAGGTGATTTTTGCCGAGTAAATGGTTTATGGTGCGTGTGCACTGACACCGTGTTCAAGTTTTAGTTTTTTTCCCATATTTCCATTGGTTGGATGAAGTAGATTGTGTTAGTTGTAGCCATTGAGCATTCAAAGAAACAGCACTTGATGCAATAATCTCAATTTCTAGTATTGACCTAAAAACTCTGAAATTGAGAAAGACGTAATATAAGTTTCTCTGTGCTGATGTATTCCTTGGTAATTCAATGGCACCGGTTACTTGTAGAGGGATCGCTGCGTTAGATGCTGTTTATTATTTGTTTCTTTAGATCTGGGCAATGCAGGAATCTTATGCCTTGGTGAGACTGAGGGGAGGAAAACCCAGTTGACAAGGATCATCAGGATGTTTTTCTACCAAGCCCCTTGTGGATTCTTTGCTTTATTGGTTTTATGCTGTTTTTGTGCAGATTGCCTTGCAACCTTTGCTCCAACCTTCTATTGTTCCAGTTTGGGGATGCCAACTGCCATGGATTGTCCAATTGTGAGTTGTTGTGCAGGCTTTGATTTATTATCGTCGGATGGAGACGTTGGTTCTGTGGGCAATGGTGACAATCATCAGTGTTTCGATTGCGAAGAACACCTCCGGCATGTTCTTACAGAGAACTCAATAGGCGAGGTACCTATGCCCTTCCACCATTACCAGCTCAAGTACTCTTATCTCGCTCAGCGCGGCTACGACCCTCGTTCTCATGACAAAGAAAATGAGGATAGTTTCTGCATTGTGACGCAGCTCCAGGGTAATCCCGATTTCCATTTATTCGGTGTATTCGACGGGCATGGCAAGTTTGGTTCCCACTGTTCCAAATTTGTTAAAGACGGACTAGTTCAAAATCTATCCAATGATCCGGCATTGTTGGATGATCCTACGAAAGCCTGCATTTCTTCGTTTCTGGCCACAAACAATGAGCTGCATGAGAGTGAGATTGATGACAGGTTCAGTGGTACAACCGCTATAACTGTGCTCGTTGTTGGCGACATTCTCTATGTTGCAAATGCCGGCGACTCGAGAGTTGTGATGGGAGTCAAGGGCATGAACAATGCCATCTTGGCGAGGGATCTGTCCACAGATCAAACGCCCTTTAGACGTGATGAATATGAGAGGGTGAAGCAATGTGGAGCAGTCGTACTCACCGAGAGTCAGCTGCTGGGGGAAGAAGATCCTGAAATACAGTCGTGGTCATGGGGCTCGGAAGAAACATTTGAAGGGGATCCTCCAAGGCTTTGGGTACAAAATAGAAGGTACCCAGGTACTGCATTTACTAGGAGCCTGGGTGATTCGATAGCAGAAAGCATTGGCGTGATCGCGGAACCTGAGGTGTTGAAGTTGCAGCTCAATGCAGATCACTTGTTTTTTGTGATTGCAAGTGACGGCGTTTTTGAGTTCCTCCGCAGTCAAGATGTTGTCAATATGGTAATCTCTATCGAATTCAGCTTTTCATTCCTTTGATCTCGCTATCTTCCATAATGAACTTAAAAGATTGATGATCCATACCTTGCATAGATAACTCTGTTAATGCTTGTGCATCATCCGTCTTAAAATGGGCAGGTGTTAAGAAAGGCATCTAACCATCAAACTTTATACCCTAAATTGAGCCCATGTTTCTTTTTTGGGATAAAGTTCCCAAATAATTTATTTATTCGCGTATTTGGGCATCAATGAAATGATACAAGTAGTGAATTCTTTGAATGATGAAAAGTTATATTTTTAAAAAAACAGAAATTGAAGTCTATTTAATCTTACATTTGGTGCAGGTTGCAAAATATAAGGATCCTCGCAAAGCCTGCGCTGCAATTGCTGCGACGTCGTATAAAATGTGGCTTCAACATGATACCCGAATTGATGATATAACAATAATCATTGTACACATTAACAAAGGCCAACCCTAAAATGTAACTTGAATGGCATCTTTGCTTGGTTTTCCCGGCCATCTTTCTTTGCTTACGATGAAATTATTCTTAGTTATTCCGATTGGATTACCCCATAATAGGGCTCTTCAAAACTCGATTTATCTCGATGCTCAACTCCATTTAAGTTCAATGTGACATTAAACACAAGCTCACATGAATGAAGTGAGTTTGGATTCAATTTGACTAAACTCAAGTTCAATATAGTTAAACAAGTTTAATAATAAGCACTTGTATTAAATTCCTTTCATAGAATTTAACTACAATAATGAAGTGAATTGTATAAAAAGCTTAAAGAATAATCTAGAAAGTTTTAATTTTATGGTTATTTATATTTTTCATAATAAATTGTGATATTATATTTTTTAAAAAAAAACTAATAAAAACCTTACTAAATAAAATATTAATTATCTTTAAATAATAATATTTAAAATGTAAATAAAAAAAATACAACACCAAGCTCTCCACCCATGTCCTTGTACAACTACTTAAGTCAACCTTTTTAAATCATAATCAATATCAACTTTTTTTTTTCATAACTTGCATAAAAAATATGAATGATGAACGTAAACATAGTATGATTCTTAATCAAGTAAGCTCATTTTGAGCTAATCAAAATTCTTACGTTACTCTGAAAACAATATTTGGGGGTCGAGAATTTAAATTTTATCGAAAAATAAATTTTCTAGATCATAACTAATAAGATCCAAACACAATCCGATCCGAATTCGTTCCGAATATCATATTTCCTAAAATTCTAACTCAAAAAAAGAATAATTTTAAAACAAAAAAGAAAAGTTTAAGAAAATATAAAAAAAAAAAATCCATGGCCACGGGGATGAAGCTGCCGATGCTACCCTTCCCACCACCACCCCTTCGCCGTCCCTTCCCCCTTCTTTCGCCGGCGTCCGTCGCCTCTCCGGCGGCCCCGCTCGGTGGCCTCCTCCTCGCCCGTCGGCGGGGGGTTAGGACTGGCGTGGTGGCCATGGCGGCGTCGGTGCAGAAGAGCGAGGAGGATTGGCGGGCTGTCCTCTCCCCCGACCAGTTTCGCATCCTCCGCCAGAAAGGCACCGAGTATCGTCTTCTAACCAACCTTCCTTCTTCTAATTCATCGGAAATTGTTACTGTCAAGCGGATCGTTTTGCTTGTTGTTTGATGGATGCGAGGTATCTGATGATGAATGGGCGTATTGTTGTTATGAGCAATTGAAGACGGTTTTAGAATCTCGAGGGTGTTGCGAATTCTTCTGTGAATACAAGCATTGTAGGCTATTTTCCAATTGCTTTGCTTTGTGCTACTGCTTCCTCATCTTCTTTGTGATTTTGAGTAAGATTAGAGAGAAAATGAATCTTTGCTAGCTTTTTCTTCTCAAGTTATCTTGTATTTTGCATCAATTGGTATTCAGAGCCTGGTATTCTCCCTGTATCTGTACCACCACCTTCATCCAACTTGTTTGTTTTTCAACATCACAAGTTGTGATTTATCTTCCCCACAACCGTCTCTATTTGCTGGATTTGACAACGCAGGAAACTTCAGATTGTTGCCGCCTGAATTGATTTCCAAGTCCAAGGCGACATTAAACCTGTTTTATTTGCAATTCTTGCAAAGGGCAATGTTGTTTTTGGTACTGTTAGTTTGCTATTTGTCCCCTCGTAGCAATTCTATCAAAGTTAGATCTGAAAGGAAGAAGGTTGGTGTCAAGTATTTGGTATCAAAACATTGTTCTTTCTTGTCACGAGGATTCTAGATTAAAATCCATGTCCCTGGTACCTTTTAGGATAAGATGTAAGATGAAGAAGATTTGGCTATGACTTTGTCTTATCTAAAAATTCTAAGTTATTGCGTAGTGTTTGGTATTCACTCGATTTTTTGTTGTGCTCATTGATTGATTATATTACTCTAATTTGTATTCTTGAATTATCATATGTTGTGGAAAATTGAGTAACTAATTATGATAGTCTGTGGTTGGTTAATCAGGATTACCTCAGGTTAACATGATGGCATATCGTAGTATTATAAAAGCACTACACCAGCCTTTTTGAGGGACCTTGTAATTAAAGTCTTTGCATTTTTTGAACGTTGTTTCTTTGTTTATGTGCATACGATTCTCATGAGTTCACATTAAAAATTTTAGAAATATGATGTCAATACTGTTGTTGCACAGTCAGCTTTTATTTGTTTTGTTTCTTTTATGTCTTCACTTGCAGTGCTAGTTTTAATTTCTTTATCTATTTTATTTTATTTGTTAGGAGATGTCAGACTGAACCATAAACTCAGTTCCTTCCTCATTAATAAATGTTTCATGTGCCTTCTTTGGCTTTGAGGTTTTATCTATCAGCAAAGATTTTCTGGTTGCCGTTGTGTTTGCAAAGTTAACTCTTTATCTGATAACTTCTTAACCAAAAGGAAAAAGGAAAAACAAAATCTTCTTATCTGATAATATTCATGCAGGTACCCAGGCACTGGGGAGTATGACAAATTTTTTAAAGAGGGGATATACACATGCGCAGGATGTGGAACACCCTTATATAAGTCGACAACTAAGTTCAACTCTGGATGTGGTTGGCCCGCTTTCTATGAGGGTCTTCCTGGAGCCATAAATCGAAATGTAAGTTTTTCTTCTACCATATTTTCTATGTTTCAGATCTCTTTTAGTAGTATATGGATATTATTTTACTCGTGATATACAAGGGCTTCCATCTAGGTTATTTAAAAGACACTTTATGAAATGCCCTAATTTAAGTTGATGCTCCCACTTTTCCTATTGACAAGACTTTTTCTTTCACTAATAGCCTGACCCGGATGGGCGAAGAGTAGAAATTACATGTGCTGCTTGCGGTGGACATTTGGGCCATGTTTTCAAAGGTGAAGGATTCGGGACTCCGACAGATGAGCGACACTGCGTCAATAGCATTTCGCTCAAGTTCACTCCAGCATCATAAGTTTTCTTTAATGTCTTGAAGCTTTGGCACTTTTAACTTGGATAGGTTGTTGTTGGCTCAAGAAGAACCAGTGATGAATGTTTGCGTGTAAAGAGTCTATGCTGATCATGTAGAACTTCTCGATTTCCAATGTTCAATGTCAGGAAAGTTACCAATCAGGAATCCAATTTGTTTGTGCTAGCATCCTTGTAAGATTTGTGAGAAATATCTGATCTTAAATCCAATTTCTCTGTGCCTGCACCCTTGCTAGATCTGTGAGAAACATCTGATACCCCCGTAAAATCATAAACCCAGTTAAGTTTTCATACCAGAAGTTCTAATAATTTTAATTGGAAGGCACCAATTGGGAAACTCTGGACCAGATTGCGAGACCCTTCCACTTTTAGGGCTCTAAAAGTCCTAAACTATTCTTGCTAAATGGTTCAGAGAATATCTTATGGAATGACGGATGCCAGAACATACGGTTCTTGAAAATATCTATGTAATCCACAGTATAAGTTGGTCGTTTTTATGATAACATGTGAGGGTGGTCAGCTTCCATTAGCGTCCTTTTTGGATTCGGCAAGGTAAATCTAAGGAGTCAAAGTGCCAGGGATATTCCAATCTCTCCTGGCCGGTCTGCATCATCTTAAGGGAAAGCCACCTGTTCTCCATTTTTTCCTCGGTACAAGTAGGGGTATAAATGAGTTAAAGCCTGTTTAGGAGTTTTTTACATTCGGTTTAGCTCAGCTTGGCTCACACTCGTTAATTTGTGCTCAAAAAAATACTTAGTTTGAAATAGATAAGCTCATTAAAAAACAAATAAAATTTGAACAAAGGAGTATTCGACTCGATTCGGCTTAAAATTCAAATTCGATGTGTTCAAATTTGAAAAAATATTCGGCTCAGCTCGGCTCATAAATACTATTGAGGTCACATTGAACTTATATAATGTTCAAAAAAAATTTTGATCCTATATAAGTCAAGTACATAAACATTTACTACGCTCGAGCTCTGCTTGAGCTCGGCTCAAATAAAGCCCAAACACCATAAATTTTATAAAAGCTTAGCTCGGCTCGTTTAAATTAAAACCCAATTCGGCTCGTCTTATATCAAGCCAAACTCAAGTACTCTGGCTCGGTTCGGCTCATTTACACCCGTAGGTACAAAGGTCCAACTTCATTAACCTAAATTTGCAGTTCAATGGGTTGACGTCTTGTCGTCGTGGTGCTCCACTGGTCAAACTTCCACTTTAACCCCTTGAGATTAAGACCCCCATTGTCAGCTTATCGGATGCAATGATAAAACTTATGTCTGCATTCTGCTTGGAATGATCCCCTTGGTAGATTGATGTTGCTAATGCTTTATATTGATTGCTAATTTTTTCGAATTTAGATTGGCCCTAGTTTCGCAAGAAATAAAATGGTTCTATTGAATCAATTGGCCATCCAACATATAACATAATGGACAAGTATTTTTTTTTTTTTTGAAGATCAAATACAAGATATGTTATAGCCAGCTTTTACGAGTCTCGATTTTTACATCTTTGGAAAATAAGTAATTTTCATGTTTTACAATATGTCTGTCATGCTGAGCAAAACTGAGAATGTCAATTGAACAATTTCCCCACTTAGCAACAGACGTGGTCATGAGGATCTTTACAAAATGGGTATTTTGTATTTGCAATAGTCGAATCGTATGCACATCCGCTGATTATTTTCACAACCTGTTCTTCCTCTTATAATGCCCTAAAACGGGGCAAAATATCTTTCTACACAGAAATGAACAATAAAGATTTCATAACAGTGATGATAAATCAGCTCTGCTGTGGTTCATGCCTACTTCTTAGCTCTTTCATTACAGGCCTTGAGCGCTTGCACTTCTGTAACATATCAATACAAAAAGTAAAATACAAGCCACATTTTTGAACCACAACAACTCACTCGATTTGTGATACGCATACAATCGTCATAAAACAGTGAATGCAAAGGAAACTATAAGAAGAAGAATTCCAGACAAGAACGGGAAGAATAGCTACAAAAGAATTAATTATATTCTTCCCAGGGAGTCATAATGAATTAGAGAAAGCAGTCACAACACACTATCTTCAAGAAGAAGCACAATGAACATCGTCTGCCCAACCTTTATCACTCAAATGGATAGGTAATGCATACTGAATGAATCCAGTAAGTACCTTGTTGGAGATGTCTATGAATTTTCACTACTACAGAAATCATTTCATCAATAGGGAGAGGTCAGCCCAGAAGAGTAGAGATGATAAGAAAGTACATGACAAATCTATAACTAAGCATTAATATTGTCCACCGACGGCATTATAAAGAAAGTTGAAAGAATCCGTAACCTCATCCTCAATTTTTTTAAGAGGAAGTGGATGACGAAGAAAGACCGAAAGCACTCCAGGCTTGGGGAAATTCCGTTTCGGATAATTGAACTCCATTCTAGGTGCATTTATAAGGCAATTAGGATTAGTCGCTTATTAAGCATTTAGCAGAGTTGGGGTTGGTATCTTTTGCCGAAGCCTGCTGTCATTTTTTTCATCTACGTATATCGCTGCCCGTTTGTTATTTAATCAGTGTATCAAATGATTTATGCAGGTCCTGAATGCCATCACATCTTGCAAAACCTAATCAACAAATTGCATCGCTCAGGTTTTTGATTTCATTACAGGCCTCATTGCCATGCTCCACTTCACAATATGCGTACCATCGCACCACTCAACCAAAAACAAACACTTCACCATCCAATTCATCGTAACTCGTGATGACACTTTGCCTGCTACTTCAAATAGGTTGAAAAAAAGGACGTACCCGTTTGGCATTTTTTCCAGCTGCGATTGCTTTCGACCAAACAATCCTGCAAAGAAACGAAGGGAAGGGAGGGAGAGAGTTAAAACACATCAAACAAAAACTAGAACGAAGGATCGGATGACCTGCAGGGATAGGTAGAAGCGAGAGCAATCTCCGAGCTGCTTCACGTTTTCGTCTTGGCCGTCGGCGTCCATCTGGTGCAGGGGCGGCGGCGCCAAGGTAGCCACTCGGCCGCCGTCGCCATTCTTCCGAGGGTTCATCGTTACCGATGCAACTCTAACCCCCGTTCTTGGTAGGGGTGTTAAACGAGCGAGACATCCAACCTCGACGTCAAAAATTTGATTATTTACTAATTTAACTATCTCGTTTCTTTTTTATTATATTATATATAAATAAATATAATTAGTTATAATTACATTTATTAGTATATATTTATTTATTTATTTATTTATTTATATATAAAATATAAAAATTATATTATTATATTATTTTATCAAGCGAGTCGGGCTACGAGTCGAGTACGAGTCAAATTCGAGTTATTATCGAGTCGAGTCGAGTCGAATATGGCCTTGTTCAAGTTCGGCTCGTAGGATTCGAGTTCGAGTCGAGTATTTAAATATCGAGTTTTGAGTCGAATCGAATTAAGCCGAACGCCAAATATTCACGAGCTGGCTCGCTCAATTAACACCCCTGGTTAAAAAGTGAGAAAAGACATAATTACGTGGTGAGGGGTAGTGAATTTATTATTTATGTATATGAGGGAAAATTTTAATATATTACGTGTGGAAGGGAGGGAGAAGTCTTTTTACCAGATTACCCTTATAGATCATTTTACCATCAGGGGAGTAAGGGGTTGGTTTGGAGTTGATTTAATTATTATTTTTAGTAAAGAATTTAAAAGGAAAAATTAGGGTGGTTTGGCCTTGGGGAAAGAATGTTGGCTTTTTTTAAAAAGAAAACTGTATACACTTTACTTGGTGGTGTGGTGGGAAAAAAAAGTGATTGAATATGTAGTTCTTTGAGTGTGTTTTTTTTATTATATTTTTTTATATAACTTTTTTATTTAATTAATTAATTTATAATATATATATATATATTTAAAAAATATCATTTTTTGTCGTCATGTCACAAGAACAACCCAAATTTATTAAAGCAAAAACTAAAAAAAATTATATCATCTTTTCTAATTTTAAACCTATCTATCAGCCACTTTTTTTTTTTTACAAAATGACATGGCAAGGATGGAGTTAGCCACTGGTTGGACCTAGCCACTTGTTTACGCCCATAGTCATGGCTTGGATCCATGGTCACGAATCACAAACATCCTTATTAAGTTATATAACATACAAACTTGATAAATAATTAATGCATATTTTTTGACCCAAATAATGATATCACTTTAGTTGAATAAAATATATATATGTGTTGTATAATTTTTATTTATGAATTAATTAATTAAATAAAAAGGTGCAACATCTTTTAGCATCTTTTATATATATATATATATAAAAGATGCT
>JAVDBV010003811.1:9379-20848 GCA_032619315.1 Piper longum | reverse complement strand
TAAGCACATTATAGAAATGAGAGGCATACTTTTATGCTTAAGTCTCTAGAGATTGAGATTTCTGAGTCTTTTTTAGTGTATTTCATTTTTAACTCTCTCTTATATGAGTACGGTCTTTTAAAAATAACTTATAACATACAAAAGGAAAAATGGACAATAAATGACCTTCTAATCATTTGTGTTCAAGAGAAGGGAAATTGATTTATGATATGAATGAAAGTGTACACATGGCGACTTATGGAAAAAATAAAAATGAAAGTCAGGCGTATAAATGGAAAGACAAAAGACCTATCTATTTTAACATTAAAAGGGAATTCAAATGTTTCTTTTGTAAAAAGAAAAGACATATAAAGAAGGATTGTCCTAAATGCAAGATATAACTTGAGAAGAAATGTAATCTCATCGCATTCGTCTGTTATAAATTTAATATGGTTGATATTTATCATAACACTTTGGATTGATTCTGATTCTATAATCCATGTTTCAAGTACCTTGTAGGGTTTCTTAAACCGAAGGAAACCGATAGAAAGTGAATAAGACATATTTTTGCAACCGGATGCGTGCACATGTTGTGTGACACTCCGATTTCGGTTCAACTAAGCACCAGATCGAAAATATCATGATCGAGTCATATCATGTCTAAAGTAGCTCGTCTATAAGACTCGATCAATAATATAGTTAACTCACTTGATGTCAAGAGAATAGAAGACATCACTAAATATGTGTAAAAAGTACATCAAATATAAGTAAAAGTGTAAAAGAAAATAATTGCGGTGAACTCAAGTGTGTGTAGCGTTTATCTGTCCTCCCACCAAAGCAAGCTCAGAATCACGAAACCTACATGTATGATATGAAAACATCAATAACGAGTATTACTAGTTAATAAATAACTAATAGTCAAACTAGTACAAGAGAACTGACCCTCCTATTAAATGAAAATATTTATATACTCCTTCACAAAATCTCTCATAAAGACATTAATTAGGAGCTGTCGACCTCACGCAACAGCGTCCCGTTTCTCACTCATCTCATATTTAGTCAACTTTAAAAACTATCCCTTCAGTGGTATTAATTTCTTTTCGTTCAGTCTTCTACATCCTCCTTATCACTCTTAGCCATGAATGCAGAAGTTGAATACTCTTAGGCATGCGCCTTTAGTACCATTTAAAACCACAAGTCTATACATGAGCTGCATTGAAGTACCTGCAAACCTTCACACTTCTTTAGGTTTGAGAAACCCAAAGGTGGAATTGTCAGGCTCCTTCGGGAATAGGATAGATGCTCACAAAATCTAGAGCCCGCTTTGACTAACATGCGCTATATCTCAAAGTGCAGTTTTTAATCTTCCTTTGTCTCACATCTCATTGGAAAAATCAAGAAAATTATATATATGCCTTGGAAAGGATTTATATAATACGCTCGAAGGCAACTTGCAGCGGATCTTGTTTACGAAATTAGATTTGAGGGGCCACATCCTCGAGGGTTATTAATCTTGAAAGTAAAATACATCTAAATAGCATGTGTTAAGTGGAGTTTGATAAAACAACCACTTAACACGTCTTGCAATCTGAAAATCAAATCAGAAATATAATATAGCGATAAAAAGTGAGAAGAGTCAAAAAGGACATGTAGTCCTAGATCTAAGTGAGTCGTCTCATCTACTGTGAGCTCGGACTCCACAACCTACATCCAAGACCTCTACTAAGTAAAATACTGACATCTTTATAAAATACATGCTTGTGGTGTGTGCTCACATTATCATTACCTTTTAAAAAAGAAGACAAATAAATAACCCTATAACTAAACATCCAGCACACAACTAGAGACATGATAAAATAATAACTAAATAAATGAATACACTCATGTATAAATAAATAAATAATAATTACATGAAAATAATAATATACTAATCATAAAATAATAATATCATGATATTATATAAACATATAGCTAAACACGAGTAAATATCACGTATACTTTGTTAATAAACATAAAAACAATCAAATAATAAATACATAATCATTTGATAACTAAATAAATAAATAAATAAATAATTAGTTCATATTAATTATTCATGAATAATGATAACCAATACAAAATATGTAATTAAATAGAAACAAATAATAACATGCATGCAACGAAGAGATGGATAGATAAATAAATAAATAAATGTATGCAATTTACTACATATAAATACTACTAATATTAATAATTAAATATATCAATAATAATAATAATAATAAATTACGTAAACATTCATCTACGATAAACATATAAATAAAAATAAATAAAAAATAACAAATAAATAATAAATAAAAATATTCATAGTATTAAAATATACTAAATAAAGTGAATATATATATAAAGTAATGTAGAGGTTTTCAAATTATCGAAAACGGTCAAAAAATAGCAAAAAACAACCAAAGATGAGCTAAAAATGGCAAACTGAGTCAACTCGGGCGAGTCGAGCTGAGTCAAGCAACAGTGCTGGCCAGGTAGTTGCACACATACATGGGCTCAGACATGACCACGGGACTGCTGGGCAGGGGAAATGGGTTGGGTAGGTGGACACGAGCGCAAGCTAGCGGATGCGAATGAGGATAAACGGGTCTGACGGAGCAGGTAGCGCCAATTGCCGAAAAATGGTTCTGACACGGGCTCAGGCATGGCTGGGGTCATTGCCAATTGGGTAGAGGGAGTTGAGGTAGAAGTGTTGGTGGTGACGATCGGTGGAGTCAACCACTAGCTGGTCAGAAAACGACAAAAAATGGGTGGAATCGCCGTTGGGTGTTGTGGCCTCGCCGGCAACGATTGAGGCCATGACGGTGGTCATGGGTGGTTTCAGAATGAAGTTCTCAGAAAAGGGAATCTATCCGTGTGGTCAAATTGGCCATAGGTGGTTTGTTGGCACCAAAAAGCGGCCCAAAAGGGCCGCGGTGACGGTGGAAACGACTATAAAAATGTTGTCGTTGGTTGCTACTGTGGCTGCGTCGATAGTCAAGAGGGTCATGAGAGGTATGGATAGAAAGCCTATCATGAGGTGGTCATAGGGGTTCCAGTCGGGTAGCCAGGGGCGAGCCGGAGACTCGCTAGTAGCGAGCCGAAGACTCGCCGTTAGTGAGCCAAAGTGGCAACGACGATAGGGGTGTAAATCTTCGAAAATCAATGGAAATCTCTGAAAAATAACTGGGTGAAGCTAGGACTAATGTGGATGGCTCTAATCTTGCCATGTGACATGATCTAAATGTTCGACAACTCGTAGACCTAGTGGGGCCCACCTATGGGTATGTATGTATATATATATAGACACACACACACACACACAAAATGCTCAGATCGAAACCCGCTAAAGTAAAAACTTACTCAAGTCCTAAAGTAACTCTATATGTGGGAATCGAAGTAAGAATGGTAAATGAGCCTCGAACCATAAACTCAATCGGGTGAAAACCTATGACTCAATCAAGTTGTGCCCATAGTGGCACATTTCGGACTAGAACCCTAGCTAACCATAAAAATTATATGTATACCTCACATATACATTGATACCTCATGTTCTGTTGTAGCCTAACTTAAGCTATCATCAGTATTAAGCCACCATAACATACTCATACGGCCATATGAGCTCCATACTCATGTTCTAAAAATTAATTTAGCTCAAGCTTACTCGAACCGACTTAAGACTGGCCCGAACCGGAAAAAAATACAAGCGGTAAAACTCTAACTCAAAGCTGAGTTTTACATGTAGAAGCTCTTAGGACATGCAGACTTGTTTAAGTGTTGATTTTGTACTTAAATCTAGAAAAGACCTTTTATATTGATAATTTTTCCATAAATTTAATTTCTATTTCAAAACTTATACCGTTGGGTTATTTGTTTAATTTTTCTCAAAACAGTTTTAGTATGCTGCATAACTCTATTATTGTGAGAAATTGTACTATGAATCAAAATTTATTTCAAATGTACTTGCAAGATGATGTCTCATATAACCTAATGGTTATGCATGGTACTGCTAGTATAAAGTGTTATGTTATGAATGAAAAATCCTCTATATTGTGGCACTGAAGATAGAGATTTATCTCAATCAAAAGAATCAAAAGACTTGTAAATGATGGATTTTTTGAAACTCATAATTTTATATATTTTGATATTTATGTGGACTACGTTAAAGAAAAAATAGACCAATATATCTTAGAAGGGTGTTAAGAGGAGTTCTGAGATATTTGAAATCATACATATGGATATATATTATCTTGATATGGATTCATATATTCAGAAATATTTCATCTCATTTATCGATGACTATTCATTTTATATGTATCTCTACATGTTTGATAATAACCATAAAACATTAGATATTTTTAAAAATTTTAAAGCGGAAATTAAGAAATAATACGGTAAGCAAATTAAAATTGTGAGATCTAATTGAGGTGGAAAATTTATAGTTGGTGTAATGATGGTGGACAAACACCTGGTCAATTTGCAAAATTTCTTCAATTACATGATATTATTGAACAATATACTATTGCTGGCTCACCAGATCAAAATGATGTAGCAGAATGAAAAAAATAAAACTTTGTTGGACATGGTGAAGAGTATATTTAGCAACTCCGAACTTTCTCATTCATTGTGGAGGGAATCCGTTAAGATTGCAGCGTATATATTAAACTGAGTTCCTACAAAGACTGTTTGTAAAACACAATTTAAGTTATTAAAAGATTAAAAACCGAGTTTGAAACATATGCATGCTTAGGGTTATCCCACTAAAGTTAGGGTTTATAATCCTCAAAAGAGGAAGTTGGGCCTAAGGACTATTAGTTGTTATTTCATTAGTTGTGCTAAAAAGTTCAAAGGTTAAAAGTTTTATTGTCAATCTAATGTCACTAAATTTACGGAATCAAGAAATGCAAAATATCTATAGAATAATGTGATTAGTGAAAGTGATCAACATCGAAAATTAGTTTTGAAATTGGACCTAAGGACTATTAGTTGGTATTTCATTAGTTGTGCTGAAAAATTCAAAGTTTAAAAGTTTTATTGTCAATCTAATGTCACTACATTTATGGAATCAAGAAATATAAAGTTTCTTTAGAATGATGTGATTTGTGAGAGTGATCAACATCAAAAGTTAGTTTTTGATAATAATCACCCTAAAAGTACTCCTAGATTGAAAAATAGATTACTTATTGTTAGTGACATACATCCTAATTGAGTGAATGTTGAACAAGTAGCTAATAAAGAGTCACGTCGGGTTAAATATGCTCTAGTAGAATAAGTTATTTATGAGAAAAATTAATAACTTGAAGTTGTTGAACAATGGTTGATCAACCACCTCCACAAGAGCCACAAGATGTGATTAGTGAGAGTGATTAACATCGAAAGTTATTTTTTATAATAATCGTACTAAAAATACTCCTAGATTAGGAAATAGACTACTTATTGTTAGCAACATATATCCTAATTGAGTGAATATTAAACAAGTAGCTAATGAAGAGTCACGTCAGACAAGAGATGCTCTAGTAGAACAAGTTACATCAAAAGGAAAATCAACAACTCGAAGTTGTTAAGCAACTGGTTCATCAACCACCTCCACAAGAGAATGTTGATGAACTATTAAAGAGATCAACTAAAGTTGTGAAAATCAGCAATATCTAGTGGTTTCAATATTTACCTACAAGAATCTTCCTATAATGTTGGAGAAGAAAATGACTCTAATACGATTTCAAAAATGACGGATAGTAATAGTTCAAAATTATGGAACGAAGCTATGAAAGATGAGATGGATTCTATGGTTGCCAACCAAATCTCAGATCTTGTCAAGTTGCGTAATGGGGTGAAGGCTATTAGTTATAAATGAGTCTTTAAAACCAAGAAATATTCATGAGGCAATATTGAATGATACAAAACATGACTCATGGCTAAATGATTCTCATAAAACGAAGGAATTGATTATCGAGAGACTTTTTCTCCTATTTCAAAGAAAGACTCCTTCCATATCATTATAACACTAGTAGTGCATTTCAATTTTAAATTACATCGGATGGATGTGAAAATAACTTTCGTAAATTGAGATCTAGAAGAAAAGGTTTATATAAAACAACCTAAGAGGTTTTTTACAATTGATGGTGAGCATTTTGTTTGTGAACTTAAGAAATTGATATTTGGACTCAAATAAGCCTCCTATGAGTTGTATCTTAAATTCCACAATGTAATATGTTTATTTATTTTTGTTGAAAATCTAAAGAATTAATTTATATACCAGAAGGTTAGTGAGAGTAAAATTATTTTTCTTATCTTATATGTCGATAGTATCTTGTTTGTAACTAATAATATGAGATTGTTATATGAAGTAAAAAAAAATTCTTTAAACATTTTGATATTAAGATATGAATGAAATGTCATATGTAATTAGCATTAAGATTCATAGAGATAGATATTAAAGTGTCTTGAGTTTATCTTAGAAGGCCTATATTAATAAGGTTCTCGAAAGATTTAAAATGAGTAATTGTACATCTTTAGCAGTTCTCACATTGAAAATATGCAATTTTAATTGGATTCAATATCCGAAAAATGATTTTGTGAGGGAATAAATGAAAAATATTCCATATATTTTAGCTATTAGAAGCCTTATATATTTGCAAGTCTATACATAACCAAACATTGTATTTGTTGTTAGAATGTTGGGAAAATATCAAAGTAATCCTTATATTGAACATTGGAGAGCTATAAAGAAAGTTATGATGTACCTTAAAGGAACTAAAGATTACATGTTTACATATAAGAGATGTTGTAATTTGGAAGTCATTGGATATTTAGATTCAGATAATGTTGGTTGCACCGATTTTCATAAATCCATATCTGGATACATTTCAATGCTTGCTAACAGAGTTGTGTCATAGAGAAATGTAAAATAGACTTTAGTTGTCGATTCTACTATGAAAGCCAAATTCATTTCATATTTTGAGGTTACGTCACACGCTGTTTGGTTGAAGAGTTTCATGTCTGGACTTCGAGTTGTTAAGTTTATCTCAAGGCCATAGAAGATATACTTTGATAATTCAACTGTTGTGTTCTTCGCTAAAAATAATAAAAATGGAAGTCGAAGTAAACACATCAATATTAAGTATTTAGTCGTTAGTGAGCTCATTAAAGCAAATGAAGTGCTTATCGAACACATTAACACTTAATTGATAATTGTAGATTATTTGACGAAAGACATATAACCAAAGATGTTCTAAGATCATGTAGCCTATATAGGACTTATTAAATTTCAAGTTTGATATGTGATGCGAGGTAGATAACATGTTATTTGTTTGTCTCCTCATTATGAATATATACATTATCTTGGAGAATGACAAAATTGCTATAAATATAAATAATATATATGTGCTTGTACCCGAATAAGTATTGTGAGCTTATTCACAAAGTTTAAACCACATTGTAGACTTCTAAAAAGTATTTTACATTATAATACATGAAAAATAATACTTGGTTATAGAAGACTTGCCGTTATAGTTCATGTATAATATTCTTGTTTTAAAATATTAATATTTTGGATAATATTATGTACAGTGATATATGTTCAGACCAAGTAGAAAAATGTTAGAATTTTTATTCTAATTTTATGTGGTCCTCATCATATATAATTTATGATATTATTATCCAAATATATTAATTAATCGTATATTATCCAAATATTATTTTAAGGGTAACCACCTTGGATAGTGATTCATGTAACTTTTTGATAAAAAAAGTTAAATATGATGTTTTTCTTTGAGGTTGATGATCCAAGCAATTTTCTATTTTTGTCTATCATTACTTTAGAAGTGTAACATATCAGAAGATCTCAATAGTATTTTTGGAAACCATCATCATAGGATGTATAAATTTTTTATTATAAATATTTATATGGATTTATAGTAATTATAAGATGATTCATAATTATTTCAAACCTTTTAAATAAATTGATAAATATAAT
This sequence comes from Piper longum, assembly GCA_032619315.1. Classification (NCBI taxonomy): domain Eukaryota; kingdom Viridiplantae; phylum Streptophyta; class Magnoliopsida; order Piperales; family Piperaceae; genus Piper; species Piper longum. Next base: position 12,873 of record JAVDBV010003811.1, on the reverse strand, counting down.
TTAATGTAGGTTAGTTTAAATTCTCTTTATTTAGTGAAAAATTTATTACTAAAACATTTTAAATCAAGTTAAAAATTAATTATTTTCTACTAGTTGATAAATATTTTCCATTTTACTTGTAATAATGAACATAAACTTTTGTATAACCCTACAAGCCAAAAATGATAAAACACAAGTTATCAAGTACTAGCTCACGTGAAAAGTTATAACCGTTAACAACTATTACTCTTCAATACGGTTGGCTTTTACAATTGATTTTTATTTTATAATAAAAATACGTTGAAGGCAAAGAGAGCGAATCAAAGTGGGGGTGTTAATGTCTAATATTGACCTAATTTGGCAACAATTAATAAATAATCGGAATGGAGCAATTTGTTAGCTTTTAAGGCTGAACATGTAAAACACGCTCAAGAGCCGCCAATGCATGTTCCACGGGGGCCAGCTTTATCGACAACATCTATACGGGTATAAAAAAAAATTTGTTGAATTAAAATAACTTAATTTTTCATGCAAGTTGTTGTTGGATAAAACAGTTTACACCCATTTCCAACTTTTATAATAAAAATACGTTGAAGGCAAAGAGAGCGAATCAAAGTGGGGGTGTTAATGTCTAATATTGACCTAATTTGGCAACAATTAATAAATAATCGGAATGGAGCAATTTGTTAGCTTTTAAGGCTGAACATGTAAAACACGCTCAAGAGCCGCCAATGCATGTTCCACGGGGGCCAGCTTTATCGACAACATCTATACGGGTATAAAAAAAAATTTGTTGAATTAAAATAACTTAATTTTTCATGCAAGTTGTTGTTGGATAAAACAGTTTACACCCATTTCCAACTTTTATAATAAAAATACGTTGAAGGCAAAGAGAGAGAATTAAAGTGGGGGTGTTAATGTCTAATATTGACCTAATTTGGCAATGATTAATAAATAGTCGGAATAGAGCAATTTGTTAGCTTTTAAGGCTGAACATGTAAAACACGCTCAAGAGCCGCCAACGCAGTTATGTTCCACGCGGGCCAGCTTTATGGACAACATCTGTACGGGTATAAAAAAAAATTGTTGAATTAAAATAACTTAATTTTTCATGCAAGTTGTTGTTGGATAAAACAATTTACACCCATTTCCAACTTTTATAATAAAAATACGTTGAAGGCAAAGAGAGCGAATCAAAGTGGGGGTGTTAATGTCTAATATTGACCTAATTTAGCAATGATTAATAAATAGTCGAATAGAGCAATTTGTTAGCTTTTAAGGCTGGACATGTAAAACACGCTCAAGAGCCGCCAACGCAGTTATGTTCCACGGGGGCTAGCTTTATGGACAACATCTGTACGGGTATAAAAAAAAATTGTTGAATTAAAATAACTTAATTTTTCATGCAAGTTGTTGTTGGATAAAACAATTTACACCCATTTCCAACTTTTATAATAAAAATACGTTGAAGGCAAAGAGAGCGAATCAAAGTGGGGGTGTTAATGTCTAATATTGACCTAATTTAGCAATGATTAATAAATAGTCGAATAGAGCAATTTGTTAGCTTTTAAGGCTGGACATGTAAAACACGCTCAAGAGCCGCCAACGCAGTTATGTTCCACGGGGGCTAGCTTTATCGACAACATCTGTACGGGTATAAAAAAATTGTTGAATTAAAATAACTTAATTTTTCATGCAAGTTGTTGTTGGATAAAACAGTTTACACCCATTTCCAACTTTTATAATTGGCGTGTGATGGTTATGAATAGCTATATGTTTTATGAAATATATAGTAAGTACGACCGTCCAAGATATAATAGTTTTAACTCCCGCAAAATATTGAACCATGAATGAGTAGAGTCGAGCGTGATTGCTGATCTTGATGTGAAAACTAATCATAACCAACTCGAACATATTAATAATTAATTAGCTCACGTAGACAGTACTATGGAAAATGGCTGTTACGCTTGAAAATGGACATTACCTAGCATGCACGTACAAGTATTATATATATATATATATATATATATATATATATAAGTTTTTTAACTCTCACAAACTATAATTAACTAAAAACGGGTCCATAATAAGTTGCCAAAACATATAAAACTATAAGACAATTTTTAGGAATATTCTAGGCCAGTTGCCGAGCGTCAGATACATTGGAGGATCAAACTCTTAATTAATGTGTTACAAGATTGCCTTATAATTATTATATACAGTGAATTGAATTGTTTATAAGATCATTTAATTGGATGTTTCATGATAAGTTCTATGTTTGGTTTTATATAATTGATTAATGAGCCTGATTTTTCTGATCCCAAATGTTTCATAGCTAGGTGTTTCAAAAAAAAAAAGTTTCACAGGTCAATTTGCACAAATGGCTATAGAGTCTCCTAGTTGTGGAGTGCTTATTAAGAACACCTATTAAGGATGACCGTATTTTTAAAACTTTTTTAATTTAAAAAATTCTTTGACTCGATTTTATTTTATACCTTATTGGGTCAAACTTCTTGAATAATTTTCCACTGACCAATTTTATAATTGACTCCCCACATATCTTTGAGTTTCTTTCGAGTCAAATTAAAAATTGTATAAAAATATATATTTTTTATTAGTTTAATTAAATCATAATATAAATTATATATTTAGCAATTTCAAATATGAACAATAGTAATATCATTATTTGATATATAAACTATTCCAAGTCGATTTGGGGTCGATTTCGAGAGGAGTTCGAGTCCCTAATTTTTAGGGGATGTCCGCATGGGAGAAAGGCTTTCTTCTTCTTTTATTTTATCCTTCTTTATTTTTCTTGTATACCCTTGTGTGCCTAGGAGTTCCTAATAATTACTGTTCGTTGCGCATGCGCATGAAGAGATATATTGTATCATACTTCCATAAGCGCGGCTTTGGACAAGTAGAAGATGGAGTTGTGATCTGAACGCCTACTAGAACGTCGCCAAATGTACAAACAACCAAAGCACGAAAGATACAACAAGCATTGACAGATGGGCGTAGCTTTTCAACCCATTCAAAAAGTGATCATCAAAAGAGCATAATATCACCTCTTTGGCTTTCTATCATCCACGCCAATATGCCCAGTTTGTAGGTCAATAGATATATGGAATAACATATCTCCATGGGGAATTATTCCTCCTCTAGAACATAGTTTATATAGTCGACACTAATAACTCGTGCTTTCCACTCTAGTCTTTAGTTCCTTGCAGTTCTTGGATTATTCCTAGGCAATTTGTGAACTTCAATTGATAAAAAACGAACACCTCAACTAATTGTCATATAATTCAAAACAATGAAGCCTAATTCAAAGAAGCTTTTAATGTTTTATACATGATAAATTAGAAGTCAATGTTAGGCATATGTTAGGTGTGGTTTTTATTGAATGTAGAAGTCAATGTTAGGCATGTGTTAGGTGTGTTTTGTGGCTTGTATTAATCTTGAGTTAGTATAAATACTACCTCTTATTGTGTGTTGTAAAAAAAGAAGAAAAAGAG
>JAVDBV010003802.1:0-10165 GCA_032619315.1 Piper longum | reverse complement strand
GAACTGGGAATGAAACAGAAGCACATCAAAGTGCATTGTGATAGTCAGAGTGCTATTCATTTAGCAAAGAATCAGGTTTACCATGCAAGGACGAAGCACATCGACGTCCGATATCATTTTGTACGAAAAATTCTAGAAGAAGGTGGAGTAATAATCTAGAAGATTCCGACCGCTGAGAACCCTGCTAATATGCTGACAAAAGTGGTAACTGCGATCAAGTTTAAACATTGTTTAGACTTGGTCGATATTATTACAAATTGAAAGATGGAGTTTGAAGACACTACTGAAAGTTGGATTTGTGAGAGAATTGTATGAAATTTTGCCAAGGTGGAGAATTATTGTTTGGCAAAAAAAAAAAAAAACTTTAGTCCCACATCTAATGTGGGAAGGGTTTGGAGGGGAGCTCCAACTCTATATAAGGACTCCTCCCCCCTCAGTTAAAATCATCCCAACGGTAATCCTGAATTACCTACTTCCCTTTCTACTGGTAGTAATTGTTTTTTCTACCATTGGTAATTCTCTCTCTTGTAATATTTCTTTTAGTGAAATATTAATTTGGTAGTGTCCGAGGACGTAGGCAATTGCCGAACCTCGTTAAATTCTGGTGTTTGTTATTTTCTTTTCGTGTCTATTTAATAGCTATTGTCGGGTATATTTGGTGTTGATTATTGTTCTATTTATATTACTTGTCTTGATAAAATTCTGTCTAGGAGTTGGTTTTTAAGCGGACTATCTTGTCCCACCAACTTTCCTGGGAATTTTATCTTGGGGTAATTATTTAGTACAATAGTTTCACGCTTGTCATCTAGGTAATAGTTTTCACAGTGAACTAGTTATCTTTGGTGAAAATTACCCGTTTTTCACAACACTACCACCACATGCCTCTTTGATACAAGCCAACACAAGCCATTCAATTATGAAAAATGGTAGCTAAGCTGGCCAGGCCCAGCTCAAGCTCACAGCATACCAACAGAGGAAAGGCCAAAAAAAAAAAAAGATGGGGATGGCCAATTCCCCTCTGACCAAGTTATGTTGATAGAACTTTTGGGCATGCATGCACCATTGATCATGAAGAGAGAAATGGGTAAGGAATTCTGTTTTCCTCAAGCAAGTAGGTAATAGCTAACAATCCATTTAGTATATGTACATACCCATAAACATTTTATACAAAAGGAATGGAGATGAACCTTGACCATTTCTTAATATCCCATGCTGTTCCTTTGCAATTTAAGCCATTATAGTTTATGTATGTTCTTCACTTCACAAAAGGATAGCACCAAGTGCAGCCCCACATGAGATAGAGCATGCTATTGTAGGTGGTGTTGACGTTATTGTCTGGCTTTCCACTCAAACATGCACCCATTCATTTCTATTTTGTCCATGCTCAAACTTGCTAGAGGGGATAAATGTGATCGTTTGCCATGACCTGTGGCGGATTAAGTTGCTTAACTTTTAGTAGCAAAAATTGTAAAGATGGGAAGAAAGTAAGGATATTGATAATTTTTTAAATGGTTAACATCTTTCAATTTTGAAAAAAAATTAATTATTATTATTTAAATAATAATCTTTATGACTCCAAGTTAACTTTGAGTTGACACTTACTGACTTAAATCCGAGCCCAAATTTTTAAACTATGCGGAAGATAACTTCAACCTTAAATTACATGGGCAAATCATATAATTTTAGATTTAACTAAATAGAAGGTTTAATTTAGGATTTGCTATTTAATAGTTAAATATCGGATCTGAGATCATTACTAATTATGGAGAATTTTAATTTTCAAAGCATACTCATATATGTTGGAACAGTTGAAGCATGATACCAACACTTTCAAGCTTCAACTCCTCAAAAATATTAAATCTTTGACTTATTAGCTTAATGATTGAGACTAACAATCAAAAGGGGGCCACTATCTTAGAATTTGTTAGTGGTTTATACCTGTCGCAATCGTAAATCCCGTAAATCTTAGTTCTTAATAAAAAATGATATATTAAAGAGCAAATAAAAATATTATCTAAAAATTAAGTAATACATATCTTTAATCCGATCACTACCGGACCTAATTGGATTAATTGGATTATCATTCGATCTTTTTCATCAACAAGATACAAGTGAGTTTGATGGTTCGATTTAAAACAAAGGCAATTTATAATCTCTTTGTAATTTTGGATTATATATGAATTAGGTAAGATGTGTTATGCGTGACTTATAATATATAAATTTAATTTTATATATAAACTCTTATCGAATAAGAAAATAAATTATAATAATTTAAATTTTTATGAATTTTTAAAGAAATTTAAATTAGTCAGGTTCGAACATGTGACGATCTATTTGAGAGGTATTTTTATTGTATTTTTAAAATTTTCTTACACTTGGATTGGTTGCCTTTTTTTACTCTCATGATAGTATTGAGTTCCCTTTTTATTAATAAGGACAGATAATATATATATATATATATATATATAAAACCATGGTTCTTATCTTCCTTTCCCAACCGTTTCCATATGTCCAAAACCAAACGAGGCAAAGGCCAAAGGGCTGTATCTATACACAAGCGAGCCACATCTGCACGAGCCACAACTCATATAGGTTGTATAAGATATACCTTTTATTTTAAGTAATTTAATGGTCCTAAAACTCAAAATCTACTTAGATAAACAGAAAAATAAATAACAAGGATAATTATACAATTTCAATTCAATCTAATATTTCTAACCATTTCATCTTAATTATCATAGTAATTATAATTAAAATTAATTTCAAAATATATCTATTAATTTGTGTATATTTTTAAAATTTAAAAGTAGGTTATAATAATGTTAAAAATAGATAGTGATGTTTACGCGTAAATGATAGTTTTTAAAGTTGATGAATCATGAGATGTAATAGAAAGGGGACGCTGTCAATAGAGGTTTATGACTCTTAATTAACGCTTATATAAGAGATTATGTGAAGGACTTTATAAATGTTTTCAATTAATAAATGGGTCAGCACTCCTATGTCAGTTTGACTATTAGTTACATTTGGACCAGTAATATTCATTACTAATGCTTTTCATATTATATATGCAAATTTCGTGATTTTGAGCCGACTTTGGTGGAATGACAAATAAACGCTATACATACATAGTTGTTTTCTTTTACACTTTTATTTATATTTGATATATTTTTGACGTATATTTAGTGATGCCTTCTGTTCTCTTGATGTCAAAATTCTTACTTTGATCTATATTATTATTCGAGTCCAATAAACCAGTGCTTTAGACATGACTTGATTCGATCATGATATTTTCAACCCAATTCTTAACTGAGCCAAAATTAGGGTGTCACAAAATTATCAAATAAAAAGTGACATTAATGTGTCACAAAATTATCAAACTGAGCCGAAATTTATTTGATGAAATGCAACATTGATATTTTGAATCGAACATTTGGACGTCCATATATATTTATCATACCGAGTAAATATCAACTAGCTCTTATTATTTAATTAAAGTTACTTCAAAATTTTTTACTCCAACTGATCATACGGAAGAATTCGAATTAATTTAGGTCAACTTAAATATGTAATAAAATAAAAATATAATATTTTGACAAACAACAACAATAATAATAATAATAAAATAATAACAATTATTATTATTATTATTATTATAATAATTATTATTATGGGAAAAACCGTAAAAGCAATAAATAAACCCCTAAATAAGAAGAGCTTCTTCCTCCCCAAAACTCCCACACCCTTGGAGGTGGTCGGATCTTCGCCATTGCCGCCCACTTCCTCCTCCGTGGCAAGCTTTCGGTGGGTGGGATGGAGCAGGTGACCTCCCTGTTGGATAAAGTCAAGGCCTTTGCCAACTCCACCGAGGCTTTCTTCAAGGATTCGGTCCCCAGAGCCACCAACTCCAGTCGCCCGTGCTCGTTTTGATTCCTACTCTGCTCGCCCTTTTGCTCGACTTTTGTGTTTCATGCTTTGTATATAGCTGGCTTCTTTATAATAGGTGACAAGATGATGCTTGTATTGTGGAGATTAGAATTGTATTTGATTGTGATTTGGTTACGTTTAGCTCAGGGTTTTCTGTTGTAGTGTGGAGATTAGTATTGTGGACGATTGTGATTTTGTCTATAGCGATGAATAATTCTATGAAGCAAAGTGTTTGTGGGTAGTAAGTTTGACCTTTTTGGAGATTAGGATTGTAGCTTTTATGTGTTGAAGTGGGAAAATTCGACCATCATTACCCACGAGATAATTGGTATGATCTCTATATCTATTTGTTTTTGAACAAATAATTGGTTTTGATGTTCTCCTCATTGACCAACCAATTGCATTACTTAATAGAGTAGGTGCGTTTGTGTCTTTCACTCAAATTTAACTATAAGAATGGCAAATGTGGCCCATTCCAACAAAGTGCGACCCATTTAAGGGGAGGAATTGATGTTATTGGAGCTTTGGTTCTGTTAAACCAAATCATTCATAACATTCAGGCTTCTTGATTGTTTAAAGCAGAAGAGAGAGGAGCAAAATATGGCTTCTAGTTGGGAACATTTTGGGGAGATTGCAAATGTTGCACAGCTTGCCGGACTTGATGCTGTAAGGCTCATTGAGCTAATTGTGAAGGCAGCCAGCGCTGCTCGAATGCACAAGAAGAACTGCAGACAATTTGTTCGACACTTGAAGCTGATTGGGAACTTGCTGGAACAGCTCAAGATCTCTGAGCTGCAAAAATACCCGGAAACTAGAGAGCCCCTAGAGCAGCTGGAGGATTCTTTCAGGAGATCATACATATTGGTTAACAGCTGCCAAGATCGGAGTTTTCTCTATCTGTTGGCAATGGGGCGGAACATTGTTTACCAGTTCAGAAAGGCTGACTGAGATTGACCGCAACTTGAAGATTGTCCCCCTTATTGCTCTTGTGGATAATGCCCGAGTCAGGGTGAGTCAAATTGGATTTGTTCCTTATCATTAGCATTGCTTTACCCTTGTTGTGTGCAGTTCTTTAGTTGGGTAAGAAGAGATACTAATTTTAGGGTCATACTTCTACATACACTTGCATTCAAAGTTTCATTTCACATGCCAGAGTTGTGTGTGTGATCAAATGCTCATTTCTCATTCTAGTGTCTTTAAATGAAAAACAACTTTTATGCTTTTGGACATCGATTTTCTGTATTGTAGATTTAAATTGATGCCTTGATGTCTTCCTTAGCGTGAATAGATATGAATCATTTTTGAAGGAAATGTATTCTGTGATCTTTTGGGTACTTTACTTTATAAATAGATTGGCTACAGCAGTCCTATAATGAAACATGCCCAATTCATTGTCATGAATTTTTGTTATCTTCGGTGGAAATAAAGTCTCACTTCTGTTAATGGACCTAACAAGGTTTCTAACTCTTAGTTGTCAGGCATTGCTGATTTGAAATATATAGCTTTCTTGACAATCTGTATTTTTAGTTTTCAGTTGAATCAATCTGGAAAGATTTAGAGCTGGCTAACTTATTAACAGTAAGAAATTCAGCAAAGAATGGTTATGTTGGATTGTATGAGCGGTTACATTTGTGCTTGATAACAAAAAAGCTACAGTTATAAGGTGGCGGCTGCTTTATATTTAAACGAAATATCTAATGCTAGATTTGACTCTATTTTTACAGGAAAGATTGAAAGTTATTGAGAAAGACCAACGTGAGTACATGTTAGATGAAGAGGACATGAATGCCCATGATGTGATTTTAAAACCTGATCCCTCCAACAATCACACCATGATGCTGAAGAAAACCCTTTCCTGTTCTTACCCAAACATGGCTTTTGTGAAGCCCTCTGGGAAGAAAATGAGAAACTGAAAAGAGAAATACAAATATTGCAGGCTAACATGGATGTGAATCAGTGTGAGGTTATTGAACATATTATAGGGGCCACAGAAATTGTTGCTAGTTCTCTGCTGGAGAAAAATGCAAGTTCAAAAAAATCAAAGAAAAATTATAATCATGATTTAGATACAGATGCCCTGGAAGAAGATAACGTAGCCAAAAGCTATGCTTGTAAACGAAGTGATACTTTTAAAGATACAAGGTTGATTACGTCTCATATCATTGAAGAATATCAAGAGTACCTCCTTTTTATATGAATTTACACCTTCCTATCTTTGTACAGAACTGTTTCCATGACGGTATCGGAGCACGACTATGTATCATCTAAAGACTATCAAAATTACGAGTGGCACTCAGATTTACTAGGTTGTTGTTCAAAGCCATTACTTGATGGAAAATGGACCTTGTTCTAATTCATTATTATACATTGCCTAGAATCTTCTCAAATCAACTAGGCTTATTACACATTTACTCTAGCTTTCTAAATGTACGCCATTACATTTATGGTACTCTAACAAGTACGGACCTTTTTTCATTGGTTTGACACAGGCACTTTATAATTTTCATTTGTACATTTATGAAACATGCATAGATGCTTTTGTTTTTCCTCTTTGTTATGTCCTACATCTTCTAATCATCATGTTGGGCAGTACATACAATGAATGTTTTTACCCCTGGTATTGAGTGGTCCTACAATGACTTGATGGAAAAATTAGTTACTACTTTAACAAAGTAGTGTACTTTCTAAAAGATACATAGCTCTGGCTACTTTATTATGTCCTTGGGTTTTGCATGTTGAGATTTTGATGATTTGTGCAGGCTTGAAGACTTTCTTTTATTCATGTGGAACATTCTCAAGAATTGCCACAGCTGCTACTGATTGGCATATGTGTAAGTCTAAGTCAAAATTTATTAATTTATGCTGACTTGTTACATAGAATGTTGATCTGTTTGATTTTTTTCCCTGACATTAAATGTTACAAGAATCCTAGATTAGGATCTATATCTCTTACTCCTGAGAAGAACAAATATTACATACTGTTATTGTTTTTAAGACTGATATGAAATGAATATCATATTGCTATGAATTTTGCTGTCTTTCCCAAATTGTTTTTCTGCATGTTTGGTCATATCTTTATATTTCAATAGTAGAAATACTTTTATTTTATTTATTATCATCATTACCAGTTATAACATTCAGCCCATCAGAAATGATTCTGGTAGGAGAAATAAATTCTTCTTCTTCTTCTTCTTTTTCTTCTTCTTCTCCTTCTTTCACATTATTTGATGTCTGGTAGAATTTATAAAATACAAACTGTATCAAATTCAATTTGTAGATGTTTTCTTATTTTCACTTTCATTATATGAAGATGAGTATTTGATAATTGTCTGGCTTAATTGGGCATAGTACGGGACTTTTTATAACCGGGAAATTAGTTGGAGGTTAATGTGTCTAGGTTCTTTTTATCCTAATGTAATCAAACCGGAAAAAGGATAAGATGCAAGACATGTTCAGAAAAGATATCGGTACGTCTAAGAGGTCAGCTCTTCTCTAGTTCAGTATGCTTGTTTTCCTACTTGAATCAATCATATTTCGTAATTAATTGGAGAAGATTCCTCTTTGTTAGGTTAATATGGACATGTAATGCTAAACTTGTGTGTAGTTTGTCATTTAAATGATTGGCCTATTCTATAATGTCAAGTTATCCCGTGTATTCATACAATGTAAAATCTTATCAACATCATGAGAGGCATGCAATGACCTGATGGCTTACTCAATGATATTGTCATGCTATTGCTATACTTGTTGCATTAGGATGATGCTCCGGAAGAGGCCAAATATCATGGTAACCTATCTGTCACTAACCTTCAGTTCTATTGTCATTCGTGGTATACTTCTATTTTCTTGTATCATATTGTTCCTATTGAAAGTGACAAAGCAAAATATCATATGTTGGATCATGCTATAGGAGCAGTTTCCTTAGGTATCAAATTTTTAGTTACGTAGAAAGCTCAGTCCTCTCTTCGAAATTCATCAGGCAACTCTTGACACCTGAATTTAGACTATGCTTTGTGATTTATGTAAATATTGTGCTCCTATGTTGCGTGTGCATGTGGTTTTCTTTTTCTTGAAATGCTGGACACAACTTTTGGGACACGCAGGACCACTATTTATCAGATAAAATGAAACGATATGTTTGGTCTATTTTACATAGAAGAGAATTATTCATTGGTCTAGATAATCCAAACAAAATGCATAAATAGTATTTTCACCATAACAAAGTAGAAAATAAGCATTAAAAGAAAGAACAAAATAATATTCTTCTCCTTCTTCCACCTAGTACCCAAAGGATGTTGGGGGTGTGGATCTTAAAACTTGGAATCCATGCAGCCAGCTTTTTGATGACTGGATGCTCTTCCTAGTGCCACCACCCTCCCCTCTATCCGGGCTCGGAACCGTCGATGCAAAAGCCTTAACGGAGTTAGAAACTAACAAAATAATATTCTAGAAAAATAGGCAGTGTGTAGAACGAAGATGTTGATAATGTTTTTAAGTGATAGTGTCTTATGTAGCATTAAGTTTCTCTCAAGATTGACTGTATCATCACAACCTGTTAATTTGACTTGATTAATTTTCAAGACACGGAGGCTTGTGTGATGATTTTTTGTCTCATTTATTGTGTTGTTGTTGTGCTCTTGTCCACGAATGGCGCAAAATAGAGATACGTGGAGTTTATGGTATGATTTCTATATCAAATTTTCTTGTAACTTGATTTCCTTAATAAAATTAAACTAGAGCTTAAATGACAAAACCTACAAAGGAGCTACAATATGTCATCAATGGTGAAGTTACTACTATGCAGGATATCAATTGTTATGATCATTTAGCAAAACAGAGTAACTGTGTGGAACTTGCAGGACTCACCGAAAAAATGAAAACAAGCCCCCCACCCATTCAGTCCATGGAACCTGATAGGCATTGCCATGAAATGAAACCTTCCAAGTGCAGTTGCTTCAGGTTTAGCACAAACATAATTTTGTGTATACTTCTTCAAAACATGCTATTTTACAAATGTTTACATAAATACCAATATGCTAATACCTGTCTGCACCTTGGATGAAGCATTGCTGTTACATGTCCTGCTATGAATGATCAAGACACCAAACAAAAGAAAGAATTTCTCGACAAAAAAAAAAGCTTCAATTAACGAGGTAAGTACAGATCTTTCTTGGCATTGTAATTGGACCTGGGGCTTCTCATGCATGATCAACAAATGCTTGCATTACATGAGAGGTGGCTATTTATACCAAATATACCACGAACTTGCATTAAAATTGTTCACAACGCAAAATTACAATATTCGACCACAACAAAATTCTATAAACAAATCCATTAAAACTCGAAAATAGTTTAGATCTAACTTAATTTTTGTTTCGAAAACGGTAGCCTCCCTCATTCAAAAGCCCACTGGTTCTCCTTTCGAATTACTTCCTCTTCTTCGGGTATGAAATCATTCTTGATGTCAAATAGCTCTCGAATCTCCTCGGGTTTCTTTCCCACTATCTTTTCGGCTATTGTTTGGTTAGCCAAATCTAATAACCTCTTATTTTCAAGGTAATTTGTTGCCTGCATTAACACATACAATTAAAATTATTAGAAAAATAATAGATAGAAAATTAAGGCAATGGATGTTTTTGGTGCAAAATAAACTCAACTCTAAAGCAAATCTTGTCTAACTATTATGACAACGAATACACATAAATTCCACCCGCATTAAAAGGTGACCTGCCATATTGGGGACCAAATCAATTCTACACAGCCTAAAGACTTCGCCTTCATATACCACAATATAATGCATATAATTTCCAAGTTACAATAAAAGCATCTATAACCAATCACAACATCAAAAAGTTAACAAAATCGACGAACTAAAATACAACTCTTATAGCAATAATATCCAACACCCATCATAACACAAGAGGTTAACAAGCACCATTCTAATCAAATCAAACCTCCATGCCTAAACACTACAGGCTATACCCCAAAATTAATGCATGGAATTTCCAAACTGCAGAAAATATCATAAAGTCAAACAACACCTCTTCACGCTAAATACAAGAATCAACTAACTTTACATTATATACAACTATCCGCTAACTTCACTCTATATACAACTATCAACTAACTGCACACTTCCTTGAAGAAGAACACACAATAGACAACAATCCAACTTCACACTCTATAGTGTATATATATATATATATATATATATATATACACTATAGAGTGTGAAGTT
>JAVDBV010003800.1:0-10125 GCA_032619315.1 Piper longum | reverse complement strand
ATATATATATATATATATATATATATATGTATATTTTGTGAGAAATAGATGTACTTTTTGAAGTGAGAAATGGTTTTGTAAAAATAAACAACAAATTGTAAAACAAAATACGAACTATAAAACTGCGTCCAAAAGACTTCGAGTACTTTGTATGATTGTGAACAGTCGACTTTTCTTCTAAAAATGAACTGGACAACTATGAGCAATAACGTTTCTCCCATCACGCCTACTCCGTTTGGGATTAAATTATATTAATTTTTTTTCTCGCACAAATTGGATAAAATATTACAACATGCAGGGAGTAATTTAGAGCCAATTTGATGTTGGTTATGTGCCCGAGCCAATAAAATTAACTAAGAACAAAACAATAGCAATGTTTTTCAACAGGGTGACCCTCAAAAAGTCTAAGAAAATGCCACTTTGTCAGACAAGACGCAACTATATATATCATACTCATCCACGCAACATCTTCATCATAACATCATCAAGCTCCCAGCTCTATCTAGCTTCTTCATCCCTTTTCCTTATTCTTTTGATCACATATCATCACACATATATGCCATCCTATACTTCTTTCTCTGGGTTACTGCTCTTCTTTTTCTTGAGCTTTAATTTGTGTGCCACCTCTGCTCAATTGTCCTCAACTTTCTAATTGTCTTCATGCTCCAAAGCTCTCTCCACCATCCAATCAGCAGTTAAATCTGCTGTAGCCAATGAAAAGAGAATGGGGGCCTCTTTGCTCCGTCTCCATTTCCACGATTGTTTTGTCAACGTAAGTTTCCTAATTATGTTCTCCAATAATACATGCATGCACGTAAGTTTTAGAATATGGTTGATCTATAAGTATCGGATCTCCTAATAAACTCTCAATTTGTCCGTTTAAGTGTGTATATTTTCTTTCAATGCTACACATGATCAAACATGGGATAAAGGGGTTTCATAGAGTTGGCTCTAATATGTACCATGCAACTTCAGATGACACTACTATTATAGTTGTTAATTCGCATTGATCAAATTATAATCAAACAATTATCTAATTAACCCATCATGTACAGGGTTGCGATGCGTCGGTTCTGCTGGATGACAACTCAACTTTCACAGGGGAAAAGACAGCAAATCCCAACACAAACTCGTTAAGAGGATTTGATGTCGTCGACAACATCAAGACCCAGGTGGAGAAAGTGTGCCCAGGAGTTGTTTCCTGAGCCGATATCTTGGCTGTGGCTGCCCGTGATGCAGTCGTCGCTGTAATACATATCACAACCTCGATATACCATACAACAGTCGCTACTTATATTCTCTACTTATGCACATAATTATCTGATTGCGAACTTTTCTGTAGTAGTGATTGGAATCATGTCAATGTTGCAGTTGGGTGGGCCTACATGGACTGTTCATTTGGGAAGGAGGGACTCAAACACAGCTAGCCTAAGTGATGCAAACAATGACATTCCGGCGCCGGCGCCCACATCTGATCTTGGTGAACTCATCTCGGCTTTCTCCATTAAGGGATTTGGTGCCAAAGAAATGGTTGCCCTCTCAGGTACATTAACTCATTGATTCTCTTATATGGTTGCCCTCTCAGGTACATTAACACATTGATTCTCTTATATATGTTGTAGCTTATCCAAGCAAAACAAAGCTATAAGCTTCTTTGGTATTTTCTCTATTAATATTGACACACTAATGGATGAACATATATTGTAAACTGCGCCATTTCCAGGATCCCATGCCATAGGTCAGGCCAGGTGCACCACATTTAGAACACGAATCTACAACGAAACAAACATTGAGACTTCCTTCGCTTCTTCTCTAAGGAATAACAGCTGCCCAAGAGCCGGGGGTGAGGACAATCTTTCTCCTCTCGACTCCACACCTAATCTATTCGATAACAACTACTACAAGAACTTAGGGAACAGCAACGGCCTTCTTCACTCTGATCAACAATTGTACAAAGGAGGCTCCATCGACTCTCAAGTCAGCAGCTACAGCTCCAACCTGGCTGCTTTCTTCTCTGATTTTGCAAGTGCAATGGAGAAGATGGGGAACATGAGTCCTCTCACTGGAAGCAATGGGCAGATCAGGGCCAACTGCCGTAGAACCAACTAGATAAATATATGATTACGGTGATTTGTGTGTTTGTTTTGTTGCTTAATGCCCTTTCTCTTTTTCTTCTTCTTTTTTTTAATGCAAGCGTGTTTGTAGTATGTATGACCCATATTTATAAAGATGCATCGATCGGAAACCTTTGTGTCGAAAAAAATACATGGCATTTTTAGTGAAACTTCATTCGAATTAAAGAAATGCTCGTTATTTTTTTTTTCATAAAAGAGGATCTTCAATTGTATTAATTGATAAGCAAACAAATTAATTAAATGGTCAACTCAGATCGCATAAATTTAAAAAATTTAAATTAAACAAATTTGAAAAGTCAATACAATTTCTTATGTATTAAAGTAGGTCCATAAACTTCTTTTTAAAATGACCCACTATTTTAAAAGGCTTAAGAATACACGTATATGCAATATACCACCACCGATTTCCTATAAAGATGTAAAACTATCCTCCACTCCCCTGCACATATAAGCTCATAGGCTTTGCATGCAACCTATGTTCGTGCCTCTTTTGGGATTTTTTTTTTTGGACTATTTACAAATAGGGCAAGTTCCTCTATCCACAATTTTTTAGATTTTATTACGAATGTAGCAAATGTATTGGAAAAATATATTTATAATATTTGATGGGTTGGCTTGATACCATATTAAAGTAAGTCCATCAACTTCATTCCAAAATGAGTAGCCACTTTGGAATACAATACACAACCTATCTCCGCTTTGGAATACAATACACAACCTATGTCCTTCCATAGATTATAATTCACATGGGCAGACTTGATCTTCCATGCCAGTAGATTATAATTCACATAGGTAGACTTGATTTACGACATACCTTTATCGATTTTATTTGAACTTGTATGAGGTACAATTGATATCGAAGTTTGAGACTAATCTCATCGACGAAGAGTATCACGCAAACTTAAAAAATTGTCGTTTCCTGTTTTGCAGATGTGTGGGTCAACTGTACCTATTGCTATGTGAGAATGCGTACATCCGTCATAAAAAGGAGCTTGAAAACAGATAAATTTCGATACCCAATGTGGCGTACGGCCAACCCCTTTTTATTTCAAGCTGGCATGGCAGCTAACCCTTCCTCCGACACAAAATACGGCAAAAAGAAAGTATTTGGCTGTTGGTATCACATATAGCAAATTTTCAACGCCATATCAAAGTTTTGAAATTGAGTTCATGTTGAAAGGATGTCTTAACAACTTCCACCATATCGTCCATTGCCAGTGGAGCATTGGGTTTACTTGAGATTAATGACATCCATTCTACTAGCTAAGAAATGGGTACAACACCGTATGCATAAAATGTCTAAGTGTGCATGTGCAGTCCTATATATCTTGGCATTAGTACTGATCCTTGGTTTGTAGATCAGCTCATAGTAGACTATTTGTGTATGAGGTAGTCTACTATGAGCTGTGCCTCACATACTTTTTTGAGATTAAATAGACTTTGAGATATGAAATGCGTATTTTGAAGTTTATTTAAAGGAGAAAACATATGAGCTGCCTGCCGTACATAGCTCATAGTAAAATATATATACAGAGCAAACATTTATATGACAAATAATGGAGTTGTACTTTACCTACATGTTTTACTCCGATAAAAAACATGCTAGACCTTAGAAAAACCATGCTAAACCTCAAAAAAGTTAGTTTGTTGATCATACCACGAGGAAAAAAAAAATCTTTCACAACTCTTCTTTGAAAATGTAAGTATAATAGATCGCTGTGAGACTTATTAATTTGATCTTGAAAATTTTCACCATGCAATAATATCATAGATACACTTGATTAAACGATCATAATGTTGAGAGTTTGGTAGAGGAGACATGAGACAGCTAGCCAGTAGCTAGTTAACCGTTCTACAATTGGTCCTGATCTCCCCAATAGTTCCTGTGAGGACTTGGATGTTGCCCATTCTTACCATGCCCTTAACAAAGTCATTGAAGAATGACGATTGCGATGCCACATATTTCTTCACCAAGGATGCAGTGGACGGGCTATCCATGAGGGCCTGGTCCGAGTGGAAGAGACCCTTTTGTTGCAGTAAATTTCTGAAGTAGCAGTTATCGAATATAAGAGGTGTAGATGCGTCAAGACGGGCTTTGGAGTTGTTCCTTCCAACCCTTGGGCACTTTTGTTGTAGCTTAGCAGCGAAGGCCGCATCTATGTTGGTATCGTTGTAGATTCGATGACGAAATGTGCTGCATGTGGCCACTCCAATCGTATGTCCTCCTAGTAAAATAATATCATAATATATATATACCAAGATCAGATATGGGTTGTTAATTTTTTGTCATGGTTGTTTTTAATATAATTAAATTGAACTAACGAAAAATACAAAATCATGAGGTCACCAGAAAGAGACACCAGGTCAGTGATGGAGAGGCCTTGGTTTGAAAAGCTGGTGATCAGAGAACTAAGATCGAATATTGGTGAAGGGATGTTGTTGTTAGCTGCAGTGATGTTTGCAGTCCTGGAGTCTCTTCTCCCCAATGGAACATCCCATGAAGGGCCACCCAGCTGATTGTTGACAAGAAAATACACCATCTTAAATATCTCACTTAATGTGTTGCATGTATTTGATCAATTGCACTTTGGTTAATTAATTTTACGTCTAATCACTAATGCATGAATTAATAAACTTGATGAAATCTTGCTTTCAACTTCAAGTTTCCGAATATTAATTTAAAACAATGTAACAAATCAAAGTAAGTTACTAAACAATTACAACATGGTTTACCGCCACAACCGAGTCTCTAGCTGCAAGTGTAAGAATATCAGCACAAGATACGGTTCCGGGGCAGACTTCTTCCACAACGGACTTTATTCTGTCCACGACATCGTATCCTCGAACAGAGTTTCTGTTTGGATTCGCATTCTTCTCCCCAGTGAAAGTTGCAGTGTCATCCAAGAGTATAGACCCATCACATCCCTACAATCATACATTCACATATGTTAGAAGCTGTTCATCTATAAATACAATGATCATGCGTGATCGATGTAATTGCTCGAAGAAGACATATACAAGCATAATGGAACATTAAATTGGAGAAAGAAAAGGCTGCTACATTAACAAAGCAATCATGAAAGTGTAGACGAAGCAAGGAAGCTCCAATCCGAGTTTCATACGCGACTGCACCATAAACACCTAGTTTCACAATCTCTTCCAGGTGTGGGCATGAACTTGAGTAAAAGTCTGTCGATAGCAGACCAAAGGAAGCCCCATACAAGCAAGCGGAAATGGCACCCAGTAACAACAGCATTTGCCTTCTAATTAACGCCATGGACAATTACAATATGTTGTGCGAGAAAGTAGAAGCAAGAAATCTATTATTACAAAGACATCTAACCCAGAGCACTTATAGACTGCTTCTCACGTATAAATGGTGAAGGAACTTAATGAAACTTATACAGAATGAGAATAGAGGATTACAATACTCTTTGACAATTGATTTCTGGAGTTTAAATTTTTACCCTGATTCTCAAATTTAAATACTGCATTAAATTTTACCAACTACAACATATCCAAAGATATGATAAACAATGCTAGGATGATTGATTAATATACTCAGCTAATTATGGTTAGGTAGGTAGTTATCTAATCTTCTTCCTTTCAAGACAAAGGGAAGGGGCCAAATTAGCTTCCATTAATAAGGGGCAAAATGGTGGATCTGACTCATCATCTTCCCGAGTATGATGTGATACTTGAGCAAAGCTTTTAGTTATTGAGGAAACATGCAAAAGCGAGTGTTTTCGTCTTGGTTACGTATTTGTCAAAGTTGACGGTTGGACCAGCTCGCTCTTCCCTGCACATGCATGGATGGTTCTTTTATCTTGGTGGTTGTTAGCTATACCGTTTTGTACGTTGCTCGCGTCTAATCATGTAACAAATTAGGGCCAGCATAATTGTTTTTTTGTTAAAAAAATTACATGATCAAAAGACAGTTTAATTAGTTAATGAGCCAGATAATCAGAATGCTAGCTAAAACTTCATCTTATGATACATTATATTTGATTAATGTTGTATCTTTCAGTTTTGGACATTTTGCTGAAAACAAGCTGGGTAGGTTAAGGATAGCATAACTTATACGAGTACGATTTCTCTTTTTCTTTTAGCCTTAATTAAGCTGAGTCTGTTTATATTTGATTCTGAGTGACTTGAAATTTGAGCACATTCCAATTCAAATTTAGCTCGAGCCAACCTAATTTGTAATGCACTATTCCTTCTCCTTTCCTCATATAATGTAATGAACATATATAAAACTTAAATTGTATAAGAACTAGTTGGATATCTCAATTTGTCATAATTATAGTATAACATAATAAAATCTTATGTTTATAAATCTGTTTTTTTTTAAAAAGTGTTATAAATCGAGTCAATAAAGCTTACATTTTTTCTTCTACATTTTCTTTATCCTCGCACCTAAAAAAGTATAAGGAATACAATCAGACATAGATTCTAATCTAAGATCTATGTGATTACTTAGATGATAAAATTTTGATCATTAGATATCTTTACTGATGCCACCTTCCTCTTTTATTGGGCTTGAAACTGATGAAAATAAACATTGATGAACCTAAACTTACTTTATTTTAACTAGATAAGATGTTGTGTCATGCGTAATCTATATCAGATAAATTTTAATTTTATAAATCTAATAAGATAGACTGTAATAATTTAATATCTTAGATATAAATTGTGATTGACTTTAAAGTTATATTAAAGATAATTAGATAGATATTTATTAGTAGAAACTTAGAAATTGAGGTTACCCGGTTTAAACCCGTGACTATCTACTAGAAAAGATATTTAAAAAAAATTAAAGTGACCGAGATTCCTCTGCTTGAGGTATTTTTATTGAATAGTTTAGATTTTTTTGATATTTTGATGGTTAACTCTAATATTTTTAATCTCAGGCCATTGAATTTTTTTTTATTAATAAAGGTAGATGTAAATAGACTTTGAATATTTATAGATGAAATTGAGTCAAATAGAGGAATTACTGATCGAACTCATTCATTAAGTTGTTGGGCCTTTGGCTTGTTAAGCTTTCTAACTCGTGCAGCCCACTGGGCATAACTTTTCCACCCCTTTTTAAGCCGAACATTCATTCATGTGCGCTGCAGGGCCTCTGGGCATATAAACTACTCATTAGTTCATTAATCAGTCCCTCAAAATACTGGCACAATTTTTTGAAGATTAAAGCCAGACTTCAAAATGAATCTCCGATAATTGCAAATCATCAGAGAAATTTATGTATAGATCAACCGTTTATTCAACATCTTATAATAGCCAGTTGTTTTGTTTGACATGAAATGAACTAACCGCATTTTACCCATATGATGGTACTAGCCAGCGCCTCTTAGTTAAGACATTGATGTCTCCTCAAAATAAAAATGGCCAACAAACTGATGACCAGGTCTAAAGCCCAAGCATATTGTTTTCTTGGCCAAATAGTTTACAGAAAAATCAGCTAAATAATTAATGACAGAGAGCCAACTACGTAGCTTCTGAGCGGAAACTAAAAAGCCGAAAACCCATAAACAAAAGCCACATTGTCTGTGTTATATATGTCACACCTCATCCATATTTTTTCTTATGTTAATCATGCATGTTGCTCCCTTGTCAAGTTGTCATAAATTAACATGTCCAAACCTAGTTTTACCAAAGCCAAAACAGTAGTTTGGGAGTCAAGAGCAGAAACCTATGGAAGCAATTGGTATATATTAATCAACATATATATATATAAGTTCCTATTTCCTCCGGATTGATATTTGTTACTCTTTATTGGATTTGAGCCAATTAAAAACAGTGCTGGAAAGCAATGTTATCAACCATACATATGAAGGCTAACCTCAAAAAATGCCAGAGAAGGAATCTGTTGCCAACGAGAAAACCAAGGCTTTTCACAAACAGCAAAGCCACAGACGTTCACCAAGTACCATGCAATATTTAACTGCCCCCCGCTTTCTCCTCTTGCCTCCATTAAAGGCAATCCACGAGTTAAGAGGCTCTACTCTCCAACAACTAATTAATTGAGAGGACACATTAAAATATCCCCCGATATTGTCAACTAATTATTACATTTATGGTATATCAAATCATGCATGCACATTATAATAATCTATTAATGACACTAATTAAAGACTATTTCGCTTGTTATAAGCGTAATCTATTTTAACAGACAAGAGCATATTTGTTAAATTATGGGGTGTTTGTTAGGACTTCAATTTAAGATAACTTGGAATTGGTCTAGAGGCTCCCATTAATCAAATGCATGGGCGATACGTTGAGCAATGAGAGGCACTGAAGGACACAATGGTAACTCCATGTACAGCTCCAATCTCTTAATTACATGCAGGGTTAGGTTTGATCTCACGAGACTCCCGAGATTTGTTTCTCCTCGTATATAAAATCCATTAATGGAATTAATTGATCTCCTTCTAACTTGCTGCAATATTCCAAACTGTCATCGGAAAAACGACCTTGTTGGTTGATATCGAGGATAATCAGTTCACCTTGTTTCCATTAATTGTTTACTAGATAAGATATCCTAATGCCTGTCCTCTACTCTAAATTTCTCTTAGGAAATAACTCTTGGCCATGAGCTCACATCCAATGTTTTAGTGATGCCGCTAACAGCTTTAAACCTTCTCATGTCCATAGAATCGCCTTCCTTCTTCCCAATCTCTCTTTGGGCTAATTGAGCTTTTCATTTGATAATTGATCATGGGTGTGTGTTGCAGCAAGGAGGCAACCCCAGAGGGTCTAAGGACAAAAGAGGATCAGGAGGATGAGGAAGAGAAGATAAGAGAGGAAGGTTAGGTGCGAGATGGGTACGGAGGAGCGCGTGTGAGAAACTTTAATGGTTATTGTTGCTTTGCATCAATGTACACACAGCAAGGTGGGAAGGGGATCAATCAAGATGCCATGACCATGTGGGAGGTAAGATTGTATCTACGTTGAAGTTCATGAATTTTCGATTCTTGTGATTGAAATCAAGAAACCAATTTTTGTAGGACTTCAATGGGTGCAAGGGGAGCATTTTCTGTGGTGTCTTTGATGGTCATGGCCCAAGCGGCCATAGAGTTTCCAGCCATGTCCGGGACATTCTCCCCACAAAGCTATCTCAAGCTTTAAAGCCAACTGAATCAGACGATGGCAAAGTTTATGAAGATGATTATGAGGATGGGAATGATCATGAAGAAGATACAACAGATGAGACCCGTGAGAATGTTGTCGATGGGGAATATGTTGACGAGGATGAAGATTGCAGTTCCCCCTTCTCAACATGGAAATCTGCTTTTAAAACTGCCTACAAGAAGATGGATAAGGATCTTAGCACTAGATCCAATTTTGATAGCTATTGCAGTGGAACTACCGCTGTCGCCATACTTAAGGAGGTAGTTTATATTAGATCATGATACTTATATATCATGGTTATCATTGGTTATGTTATAAATCATACGTATGATCTCATACTTTTACAGGGAGATGATCTTGTGATTGCCAATTTAGGGGATTCTAGAGCTATTCTTTGTAAGAAGGATCATAAGAATAGACGATTTCCATTACAACTTACCACGGACATGAAGCCCAACGTTCCAAGTGGGCTTTTTTGTTTGCACCAGTTAGATATTGTTTTATCAATCTTAAATATTTAAGCTTCTTTATAAACGTATCTAGAGCTTTATGGTTTGATATGATGGATAGGTGAAACTGAAAGAATCGAGAGCTGCCAAGGGAGGATTTTTGCACTCCCAGAGGAACCAAATGTGCAAAGGATATGGTTGCCAGATGAGGACTGCCCAGGTCTTGCCATGGCTAGAGCCTTTGGTGATTATTGTCTAAAAGACTATGGCCTTATTTCCAGCCCTCAAGTCATGCACAGGAAGATTACAGATGATGATGATTTCATTGTGCTCGCCACAGATGGGGTAAAGCATATATCTTAGAGGATATTATATATATATATATATATATATATATATATATA
>JAVDBV010003797.1:0-10958 GCA_032619315.1 Piper longum | reverse complement strand
AACTATAAAATAGCGTAACAATATTTCTATATATATATATATATATATATAGAACACACTAATCCCAGACTTCGATGCAAATGCTGCACAATGTTAACGGTTGATGAACTGTCAAGCTGCGACGCCTGACAGGAATCCTGCTACTCCTGTCCTATCATCATCGTCTTTTTCACCTTCCAAACTCTCCTTCACCTCCCCTCCCCTGCAATGCCCGGCCGTCTCTACGTCGTCCCAGCCGTCTCTTCCCAGATAAAATGCCGCGAGTGATCATGATCATACATGTAACCATAACTAGCCAATGCCCAGGACACCGTTCTTAACCGAATTTGAAAGAAAAATAGTTAAACATTAGACTTACACTTAGTCATCAAAATAATATTTCCTGACATTTTTTTTTTATATTTTTAATATCTTACATGAAAATATACATCTTATATACAAAACTTTACATTTTTTTCGTCAAATATTATCTTTTTTTTTATCCTTCTACTTCGTTTGTTTAAACAAATAAACAAAACTCAGAAAAATATATACGCTTTCATTTGTCGCCACCATTATACCGGATTGAGTACCGCCACCGCCGCCGCTACAAACCGGCCATGGCCACCTCCAACTCGAAGCTCAACGAGTGCTCACCGGCGCTGTAGTAGTCCGGCACGCCGGCGGCCTCCCAGAGCCGCTCGTTGAAGGTCTCCTGCATTTCGCTGGGGACGAAGGGCGTCCGGCAGAGGGGGCATGTCCGCTGGTCGTGGTCCATTCACTTGTCCAGGCAGCCCCGGTGGAAGATGTGCCGGCAGTTCCGCAGCCGCCGGACCTCCTGTCGCCCCTCGAACTCGTAAAGGCACACACCGCAGCTGTCCGGCCCCTCCCCCTCACCGCCGGCGATCTCGTCGAAGCGGGCCACGGGTAGGAGCTCGCTAATGACATGGCGGACACGGACGGGATGAGGTCGCTCCGGGGGACGGGGAAGGGGTGGCCGGCGAGGCGGCGGAGGAGGCCGAGGATGGTTAGGGCGCAGAGGAGGAGTCGGGGCGAGAAGAGCTCCGAGTAGCCCACGGGGAAGCCCATTGGGTGAGACGCGGCCCGATTGGCTCCGGCGGCGCCGGGTTAGGGCGTCGGTGAGACGCGGGTGAGAGAGACTGTGATTTGGAGTGAACGGCGAGTAGGTTTGAGGTCGTAGGGTCTTATATACATTAATCGGTGGGCTACTTTGAATGGCGAATAATGATTGTTTATTTACTTACGTACCTGCCATTACCTGACAGCATCGGGAATTGCATGATTTGGGTTACCGACTTACTGTTGATTTAATGAAACGGGGATGATTTTTTTCTTTTATTACTTATAATAGTGTGTTATTATGTTAGACTTTGGGGTCCTGTGGTTTAATTATCATGGTCCCTCAAATGTGGGTCATGTTATGTCTCGGAAATCAGTCGTAAGTACATGATAAAATTAAGAACTAGTGTAACTTCAAATTTTATGGATGAAACTTGTTTGAGGCTAGTTGTTTTACACAGCTTTACAGTATTGTTAGAATGCAAGGAAGGTACTAGCCAGTCAAAGAAGTTTAAGAAATTCGCCAGGCTAAGTTGAAGCTGCCCTAATTAATTTGTTGAGGATATCTTGTATTATGTATACATTTTCCTCTTATAATTTGATGCTCGGAAACCAACCAACGTAGATAATCATAATAGAAAAAAGAGTCCCAATCATGTGATATATTCGCGCATCGATGGCGATGCACAATAATTATGAGATGAGGACCAGGGTGGCAGATCTGTGTACGCCCAGGCTGGCACAACCTTTGACGACCAATATTGACATACTAATCATCATTAGTGCATGCAGCGAGAATCAGATGAAATTTCTTAATAAACTCGGGTTCTACCAGCTGCCGTAATCAACCCAGAGCAGCTACAGACATCAATACTCCAAATATATTCGCACAGCTAATATGTTAACCATTACCAAATAATAAAAAGACATAAGAGGTAGCAGCAATACAAACTAAAAAGAAAAAAGAGAAAAGCGAGAGTGGAGGGGGCCAAAGGGAATCGGAGAACCCGGAGAGGAAGGTGGTGCACTGCTTTCCGGCCTCTGCGACTCTGGACAAGATCCACTTGTGTTCCCATTTATTTATTTTTTTTTGTATAATATGTGTATATATTATTAATAATTATATGTATGATGAAGGGCGAGTGTGGGCCGGGCTACGGTGTCCGGCGGCTGGCGTAGTGGTGGGAAGGGCGGATGGCGGCCCGCCTGAGGGTGTTGGCACTGGGTCGGACATGGACCGCCCGCTGGGGCCATGGGCTTGGGCCCGAATTGAACAGTATGTGAATGGGGATGGGCCCATGGCCTTTTAACTCCTCTCCTTTGTGTTCTTTTTTTTTTAATCCAACCCTGGTGCACTGTGAAGTTGCTCACTTTGGCTATTTTCAGGAGCGACGGGAATATTTCTAACACATACATATTTAATTTAATTTAACGGTCAGTTGACTATATATATATATATATATTATGTTGTAAGCTGTATCAAAGTGTAATTTATAGTAGTATTTTTAATCATAACCGTTGAATTTAAATCCAGCGACCATGATTAAATCTCATCAACCTACCATCTCATCCTCTCCCCCTCTCACACCCAATATTTTCCCAAGTTACCCCCGCCACCACTGCCACTGCCACCGTCACCTGCTGCCCGCCGCCCTAAGACGACCTTAGCCGACCTCCCCCTGCCCAGGCCCTTGCTCTGTCACCCTCCCCCCGCGGCCAAACCCTACCGCGGCTGGGCCCCTGCCACTGCCCACCACTACGGCCAGGCCTACCCCAGTTGCTGGCCACCACCACCCCCATCCCCGCCACCACACGTGGCCGCCCCTGCCCCTGGCCGTGATTGCTGGCCTCCCGCTCCCAGTCGCCTGCCTGCCCCATCATGTTTTTGTGTATTTTTTATTCTATCATGTCTGACAATATTTGTCAATTTATTATTACCGTTTTATGTTATTTTAAAAACTCAATGACCATTTGCTAAATAATATTATTTTCTGATTATGGGTGACTATATTTTTTTCGATTTTATCCATATCCATTGATTATTGTACATTGTGTATTGCGCCAAGCATTACGTGGGTGTATTACACGGGTGCTTTGGCTGGTTTATTGTGGAGAGCAATCAACAATATTTATTATCTAAGAGTTTTATTTATTTTTCTCATTTTAAGTATTTATATGCAATTTTCGTATTTTTTTAGAGTATTTTGAAAATATTTTTATATTAGGGGTTTATTTGTTGCCTATAAATAAAGGGTTAACCTCCTCGTTATATTAATGAAATTTGGTTGTGCGCCTTGTTCCCAACTTTTTTATCTTATTGTTTTAGATCTAGCCTTTTTCTTTATTTAATTAGTTCTAGTTCTTTTTCTTTTCTATTAATTGAGTCCTGCTATAATCCTCATGAGTAAATACAATTTAATTAATTTTTACATAATTCATTCATTTTCAAAATATCTTATAAGTTGTATATGCTCATTTAATGTGGAATCTATATTTAACATTGTTTTATGTTTAGGTTTGTGATGATCAACAATTCCTTACCTCCATAATTTCAAAACTCTTTTTTTTTCTTATTCCGAGTATGCTCTACTCCATATGATTTTTCGAGTCAAATAACTCCATATTCGTGGTAGATTCAATTTGACTATATGAATTAAATAATGAAATTAGCTAGTAAAAATTTAAAATATATTCATTATTATTTTTTCATTTAAATAAGTCTATATATTTTTTAAATTTCTATTGTTAAAAAAGTAATATATATTAATTTTATGTATTCTACCTTTTGTTTGTCGGATTAAAAAAATAACAACTCCAAGTCAATTCCAGGGGAGTACAATCGACTTCGGGTTCTAAAGGTTTTAAACCATGCTTTCCTCAATATTGTAGGTTCGGGTAAGACTTCAAGGTAAACCATATGGCATATACTTATGGATCCTTGTTCAGAGTTTAGAGGTCTTTGATAAAAAAGATTGCTTGCTGACATTATTTGTAAGGAGTTGCGTTTAAGGCCTGCTTTCACAGCTTTGTACGTGCTCTCAAGTCTTAAAACTTTTTGACTCCCTCCTACTTTATTAACCTGGTAAATTTCATGGGCCATGCAGTAAAAAAAGAGAAAGTATACAGTAATATATCCACCCAATTAATTATGATAGACCAACTTCCAAACTTCATATATGGATTAATAAATGCGATTATGAACACACCTCTTGATGGGTCTTCCATCGAAAACTATCACCAGTGGAAACCATTTTTGTGTGATTGCTTGTGTTTTGTTGGGTTAGAGTTGTTGTCTGTGATTGCGTATGAACAGTGAAACTTACTGTTGAGACTGTTTGAACTGTTATACAGATCAGAATTTGTTTTGATTCTTATGCAAATGTTGACGGGTTAATTTTTTTTCCCAAATGGAATGCTGCTCGCGGATTAACAATTCCCCCCCCCCCCGAATTGTAACTAAAAATTCGGTGACAAATTGGTAAATTGTTTTGGTTTTCCTTAATTAACATTTAATAGTTGGCCACCAAATTGCCACCGAAACATTCCGTGGGAATTTGTATATGGTGTCAATTGGACACAATTGACACCGGACTATCACTGAATTTTGGTGAAAAATTCGACCATGAAACTCTGTCACCGAAATATAGTGACAGTCATCCACTAAGTTGACACTGAAATTTGGTCACAATTAGCCACTGTTGTTAGACACCGAATATTTTTGGTGACAATTAATCACCGAACTCATACCCAATTTAATTAGTTGCGGACGCTTCTGTCGTCGAAATTCGGTGTCTGTTTTTGGTGGCAACCACCCATCAGCCACCAAAATTACCCCCTTCTATCACCAAAATCCACAAATGTATGTTTAAGAGTTCTAAAATGATTTGGAATCCATCGCTGAAACATTCGCCAACCAGTGACAAGTAGGACAGATGTCTCTTGTCTTGGCTATATTTGATTTTGATAATATTGGAAGCAATTAATTAACTTATTTATTGTTTAAAATATTTGCACTACAGTAAGTGTAAAAGAGAACGAAAAGGCACATCGTATTATGATAACTTTGATGATCTTAGTTTAATTTATGGATTACGGTAATTTTCAATTTGTAATCTATAAGGTAAGTATTTTTTACTTTCTTCATTTTAATTAAATATGTTTAATATTGAGATGATCTTTAGGCTTCTCATTTCTCAACCAATCTCCTATCAAACAAACAAAAGAACTCTTCACCAATCATAGGGCTCATTGAGAAAGTTAACTCGTGAGTATTTTGTGTCTGACTAGACTCAATTTGATACTCGACAATTAAATACTCAAGCTTGAATTTGAATCATATGAGTCAAGTTTGAACAAGGCAGTATTTCGCTTGACTAGACTCGACTCGATTATAACTCAAACTCAACTTTAAAATAGACTTGTACTCAACTAGAACACAACTCTATAATATAATATAATAATATACATAATATTCATAATTTAGTCATCTATTCTTTTACTTCTTTACTTCTTCTTTTGAATATATTTGAATTAAGAGGATTTTTTAAAAACTCAAGTAAGCTAAGGTCAGCCACGTGTATGAGTTATGAGGGTTATGTGTACCCAAATATATCATAGTAACGTCACTAAGGCAGTAGCAAAATGAGTTATCAGAATATACGATAATATGCCAATTTATTAAATTTGTATTTTTATATAGTAGATCGTAAAGTAGATTGAGGTCATGTATTACGTTAGGATGCAATAGCTACTATTTTGGGTGGGTTGGTAGAATTAAAACATGCTATTAGATGATTATTAGGTGTATCACATTTTATTAGATTTTATTCTATTTTATTTAGTATTTTTTGGATTTATTTCATTATTATTGACTTGAACAGGAGTTAATTTGTATTTACAAAATTACCCGTGCATGCATATGTGTTTCTCACAAGTTTTCTCTACGCGTGTAAAGCTCGTGATCCGAATTAAGGTTTTACACTTATGAGCCGGTCGATTTAGCCGTCAATCAGAGTCGAGCTTGTTTCAAAATATGTGCGTAGAGCTAAGGTTGGCCATACGTATAAACTATGAAGGTTCACATGGCCCAAGTATACAATGATAACGTTAGTAGTATAACAGGAAAAAAAAAAGAATTATTAGAATATATAATAGTATGTTAGTTTATTTTTTTTATTTTATATAATAGACCATATAATTAGTTTTAAGTTGTACATCACGTTAGTACACGTTATTTATTGTTGTTGAGTGGGTTAGTAGGATTAAGAATATGTCATTTGAGTTATGACACTATTATTTTATTTTATGGTATTTTATTATTTTATAATTTTTTATTTTTTATAATTTATTTATTATTATTGACACGAGTCTAGAACAAATAAAGTTTTATAACTACCCCATGTGTTACTTCCCAACCCTTCAATTCCCCAACGTGCACCCCACGTCACCACCCCACTGACCGACACCTCGCCCTTCTGTTGACCCTCACCACCAGCAACTTCAGTGCTGCTCTCAACACAGCTATCTCCGACCGTGGCCGCTCGATCGTCGCCTCTAACTCCTCCTTCCTCCACCATCTTCCTTCTCCTTACCCTATTTGCCACCGTTGCATGTCATTTTGGTCGTCGCTGGTAGCAAGCTGGCACCTTCCCTGCTGCTGGCCAACACCACTGGCTTTTGGCTTCACCTCCTAACTATTACCCTCATCTACCCCTCCTTCCTCCTCCACTTTCTCTCACCTTCATCCTTTGTTCATTGTCGGGTCTATTTTCATGGAGCGTCGCCGGGCTCACCGCCATTGGTTGCCAGGGTTAGGCTCTTCCTTGCAAACCCTCCCTTTCCTTTGACTTGCTCGCCCCTTCCTATCTTTTCCTTAGCCGAGCCCTCCCTACATGCCTCATTGACCATTGTTTGGTGCAGTCACCGGCGATATGCCGCCATCATCATCGGTCGGTTGTCACCTTAGCCAAACTCTCCCCTTCACCCTGACCCTACCCTACTTGCATGCTCAACCATCCTCACCCTTGTCCCTCGCCAAACAAAGACCCTATGAGGCCCTCGCCGATGACCCGCTGCTGTCACTGCAGGCTAGTCATTGCTTCAGACAGATGCCTTGTTCACGCCCGAGTTGTGTGCCTAGCCCTAGCCTTGGCCTTTTCCTCCTTGGCCGACCATTAGTCATGCCAACAGTAGCCGGCGACAGTGTCCTCCTTGTCAATGCTAGCAGTAGGTATACGTCACTATTGATTGATTTGATTTTTATTTCATAGTCATAAATATCATTGCATGTTGAAATTAGGAGGATGACATAGATTGATTTGAATAAGGATGCTTTGATGCAATTATGAAATTGAATTGAATAAGCTTAACATGTTGTTGATGATAAATACTTGCTAATGTCGTTAATAGAGAGTGATTCAAAATCCTAGATGCTTGCAATTAGGGTAAATGTTAATTAATTTGTGTAGATAATTATGAAGTGATCATGATGAGTGATTAATTTTTATGACAGGTTGCAAGTTAATTAAATCAAACTTAGATGCATGTCTTGAAGAACAAATAACTAAAGTTAATCATGAAGCGCATTTTAATGTTTTGGATCATTGAAAAACTGCTTTATTGAAATATAAAATCTTAAGGCCATGACAAATGATATTTTAGCAATTCTACTTTTTTCAGTAGCGTTATAATATGCTTTTAATGTAGGTGAGAGAGTTATTATTAATTCTTGTAGCAGCTTGAAACCGAACACAATTGAAGCTTTAGTTTGTACTCAAGATTGGCTATGTCCGTGATATTGTGAAGAGAGTGAAGATGGGGATGATGAGAAGGACGACTTAGATAATGATTTAGATTGTATATATTACTCCTAAGTGTTCGCTATTTAATAGCAAATATTGTCTCTTCTTATTTATCTTGGTATAATTGTGTTTTTAAATTACTTCTATATTTTTATGTTATAATACTATTTATGTAGTAAGTTGAAATATAACTATAATCTAATTTTATACTCAATTTTTCTGATCCAAAAATCAAAATAGAGTTCTTTAATATATACTTTATTTGTTTGCTTTTACATCATATATTCAAACGTAAAGTATGTTTAAAATTTTAATATCTACTTCTGTTAATTGTTATGCCCTTAGTAGTTATTATAATACACCTATGAACTTTATTTATTAGGATGATTAGTTTAAAGTTTTTTTTATTAAATCTATCAAGAATACTAGAATATATTTATTTCTTTTACAAATTTTATTTATTTTTATTTAATTTAACATCTCACAATGGATGATATATGTTAATTTTTTTCTCATGATGAAAGTTCGATAAGAGTTGCCTAAATATGGATAAAGGCTATAAAATATAAACTTTTGATAGTTTTCTTTCAATTTTGGGTTTACAGTTATAAGATTTTGTTTTTATGAAAACATATATTGTTGAATGATGTCTTAGTTATTTTGTAATAAAATAAAACATGGTTGAAACTTTAAAAGACCTTTTTATTATTGAGATAGTTTATATAAATATATTGATAGATTATTTTTGTTAATTTTAATCTCTATAACGGTATATTTTTCTCCCAGACAAGCTATTCTTGACCTTATAATCGAGTTAATTTTGAACTCCCAAACGAGCTCATTTGAGCTCGTTAATGAGCTGATTTCAAGTTCCCAAACGATCTGGTTCGAGTTCATCAAAATTTAGTAGTTTAAGTATATTCAAGTTAGAGTCGAGCTCAAACGGTATTAAAAATGTTTGAGTTGATTTCAAGCATACATACTCAAAACCCATTCGATCTCAGGATAAAAGTTTGATAAAAGTTGTCTACATATGGATAAAGGCTATACAACATAAATGTTTGATAGCTTTCTTTCAAATTTGAGTTTACAATTATACGCATTTTATTTTTTTGAAAACATATATTGTTGAATGATGTCTTAGTTATTTTGTCAAAAAATTAAAATATGGTTGAAGCTTTAAAAGACCTTTTTATTATTTAGATAGTTTATATAAATATGTTGATAGACTATTTTTGTTAATTTTAATCTCTATAATTGTATATTTTTCTCCCAGATGAGTTGCTTTTAACTTTATAATTGAGTTAATTTTTAGTTCTCAAACAAGCTGATTTCGAGCTTCCAAATGAGCTGATTTCGAGTTCTCAAATGAATTGGTTTTAAGTTCATCAAAATTTAATAGTTTAAGTGCAATAAAGTTAAAATTGAGCTTAAACGGTATTAAAAATGTTCGAGTTAATTACGAGCGTACATACTCAAAACTTGTTCGATCTTAAGACGAGCTCGAACAAATTTCGAGGTATTCGATTCAAGTTCGAGTACAAACTAAACTCGGCTCACTCACTCACTTGCTTAACCACCCTAATCAATCATACTATTTGTCACTTGCTTGTGAGGGCCTATCTATATATATACATATAATGATATATCTGTAGGCAATCAATTGATATTATGGGTTCCCTGCTTAGAAAAGGAACGTTTTTATACGTTGCATGGAACATTCACATGATTAGAAGGGGTAAAGGGGTAGAGGCACGCACCATATATATTTACACATATTGTATAGAATGCATGAGCACTTGACGGTGAATAGAGGATTAGGAGCTATCCGTACAATTGACATATAGTCTTTCTTATTTGCTATCCAATCATCAATGTTCTCCAACTCGATTACTTGTCTTTTACTAGGTTACAAGCACTTGATTTGTTCGGAGAGCCAAAGGGAAAAAGGAGGGTTGTTTCCTTCTAAATGCAAATGATCCAATTTCCTAAAACAAAATTTTTAATAACTAATACATGGACTTAACACCTAACAATGTATGGTGCATTATTGATCAAGATTCAACTTTATGTGGCTAGTTGTTCATTTCATGTTTCACTGAAGGTTCTCCTTTTTACGAAATCACGCTTCTTAATTAATTTGCTACATACATTGCAAACTTTCATATCTAATGCTTAATCGAATAAATGAAACTCACACCCTTAATATTGATGTAATGAAGAATTACAATTTATTTTGGTTGAAAGAAAATAACCGACGTGGAGATGAATATTCTGCAAATAAAAATATTAGTATGAGTTCAAAGTTGATGAGCTTGAGCTAATGCTTTAATCTTGTGTCTAAAATCTAAATTATGGCTAGCTAGATGCTTGTGTTTTTGAACTTTAAAGTTCATTCACTATATTATAGTGACACTGTAAAATAATTGATTTTTTGCTCTTGCTTATGATGGGGATAGAACGTATATGTTTTGCATGATTAAATACCAATTGATATGAATATTGGTGAGTAACATTGAAAAGAAACAATCATGAATTCCTTGGTAAGGTATCATCGCATTCATGCTATCATATTTCTTTACGAATTAATCCATCTAATTGGTTTGAGCAGGAATAGCTGACCTTCCGGCCCCTTGTTTCCGCCCTCAAATACATACCAATACCACACATACATAGATGACAAGAAATACACTTTTCATAGTATTTTACCATTATGATAGTAATTATCTAATATCCATGCTATTCCAAACTCGATACGTATACATGATGGTTCTTAAGTCCTCACATAACTTGTAGAGAATGATGCACCAGCAAACTAAATTATCAATTTATGCATGTGTGCAAATGAGCTAGTCATGTAAGTTATATATACCATACCAATATAAAAAAATAGTCAAGAGCTACAGGCAATTGTATTTGACGTACGGGAACACAATCTTGAAAATAGTGAAGAGGGTGAATATATGTAGGGTAATGTATTTCTAACCAAGGGGCAGAAACCTTTACCTGCGCCAGATTCATCTGGGCCATCCGATCGTAAGCACCAGCGGGATGGGGCGGGCTGGGGGGAAGGGGGCGAGGGGGGTGGTGGAGAGGAGG
>JAVDBV010003795.1:0-11053 GCA_032619315.1 Piper longum | reverse complement strand
CCCCCCCCCCCCCCCCCCCCCAACCCAGCTAGTATTAAATTTTTTTAGGAGGTCTTATGCTATATTGCATCCATCAATTAGGCAAACTAGCTAGCTACTAAAACAAGTTTTTTTGATGTAACACAATATATTTTCATTGATAATGTATAGTTCTTACCATGTTAAACTGCAATTCTTAGACTGTCCAAGGATACATTAAATTGTGACTCTTTACACCAGACTAGGTTATGCATGCACTTATAATGAATTAATGGTCATAATTCATGCTTATGATTTATAATTCGCTTTAGAACTCTTATCTCTATGTATAAACCAATGTAGAACTTATAAATCATGCAAATACAAAGAAAATGACTTGAAATTATATAAAAGCAGATAATGGCCAAGACACTGACTTGGAGTTGCCGTGTATGGAAACTAGCTAGGAAGAAGGTGAAAAAAGTCACACAACAAGACATTTTCTTCCTCTATTTCGGTGCTGGTGACGATCGATATCTGTTCATTACAAGTTTGTTTTTTTTGGTTTGGATTAAGCAATCTGATCATATATAATACATATGTGGTTGCACATCAAAAGCTTAATTTTAGAAGCATTTTGCAATATATATATCGGTGCATGATCACCGTGTATATAATTTACGTTAAAAAAGCGACATGAACAATGTTATTGCTGGCATTGGAATAGACATTTTACGTGTTTTATGTTATCGTCGTTTATAGTGTTATCGTGTAGTTATAATTGATGACAACAGGATATATGTAGCACTAGAAGCCAAGGAGCAAATTCCTCGTGGAGGGCACAGTGGCAAAGATCAGAATTTGAATTAGATTGGAATAGAGATATTGAATTAGATAAAAATCGATTCACTTAAATCAATCAAATTATTGATCTCTTCTCCCCATATAATTTTAGAGCATGTTATTAGACTATTATTTGTTATATTTTATTTTATTAAATTTTATTATAGTTTATTTTATTTTTTAGAATTTATTTTATTATTATTGACTTGTATACCCCCTGCCACCGTATTTTTATTATTTTTTTGACTTGATTTTCAACCTAGTGAGTAAACTTATTTAATTTCATTCAAAATTGGTCGATTTTTGTAATTATGGTCAAGGGTAACAAATATATTAACAAAAAGCGCCCATGTTGCCTTCATCTACGAGTTTGAGAATTATGTATATGCACGCATACATGTATGATCTAGCATAAGTACTGACTTTTTTAAAATAAAAATTACTTAATTTCTAGCTAGTTTTGTTTACTTCGGATTATGTATTGCTCAACTATTAAGTTAATAAAAAAATGGGATAAACCCTTCAACTAGCATCGTTAATTTATTTTGGCCGGCCAGCTTTTCACGGCATTTTTTTTGGAGATATTTATTATAAATCCTGAAAACTTGAGCTGATTATTTTCATAAAAAATAAAAATATAAAATATAACTTTCATAACTACCTCTAAATTTTTAATAATTATCAAAACATATCGTTAGCCTTAATTTTGCGGGGATCAAACAAAAATAGACTTGGGCTTGGTTGCCCACTAATTGGGCCCAATGGGCTTTTTTTTGGGTAGACTCATTCGGTGAGCCCAATATCTTATGATATTAATCACACGAGCATGTTATTGTATTTCAATTATTCATCTTATTCTTTTTATAAGGCTTTTTATATCAAAATAATAATAATAATTAGTATCATGTCGTCTTATAATCTTAATCCAATCTAATGAGAGTGTTTTTTTTAAAAAAAAAAAACTATAGCTACACATAAATATCAAAGAGTATGATTGGGTAATGAAGGCATTTTTAGTCTAATTAAAAAATGTTGCCAAATAATTTTAGTGCATTGCTATATTTACTTTGATCTGATATTCTTATTCTAGCCTGAAATGATATAAAATCTTTACAACCTGGAAAACTTTTAACAACAGCTATCTTACTCTTATTATAATTGTTAAACTCAATTAGCATTTGTTCATTTTATTATACTCATGAACGATTCTAATTCACGCAATTTTTTATGTTAATAATAATAATAATAACAACAACTAAGTTGTTACGCTACGCGCTAATTAGTGACGTCCAGGTACGACCAGTTTTTAGGTTGCAAGAAGTTAGAGAATTGTATCACATCTTCTTCTTCGTCTCTCTTACACACTATGATGTACCAGTAGTGAATGCAAAGACTGTGGATTGGGATATATTTTGTAGATGGTGGGATTGAAGCACTGGCTACTGCGCTGTTGAGGAGCTCCATTTTTTATGTCAAGGGCGAAAAGCACAAAGATCGCTTCTCAAAACTGCTTGTAAGACTTCCAATTTGGTTCTTTTCTATGTTTTTTCTTTAGTATTGTTGTTGTTCCTGAATGTTTTTTGTTTATTGGTGGTTAGTGCAATCATAATCTAATTTTACATTGTTAAAAAAGATTTACAGCATGAATAATATTTCATTTTGAACGAGATTATACTTGTTAGTAAATTTAAGTTGTAAATTTGGCGTGAATCTATTATATCCTTTATATTTTAGGCTCACAAGCCCGTAAATCATATTTATATGAGTTGAAAGTGTGTACTTTTATTAAAAGACTTGTAGTGTTTTTTGAGCTACACTTTGAATCGTAGAAATATTGTATAAATACAATTCACGTTTAAAAAATTAATCTCATTAACTCATTAATATAAATTCCCAGTCCAAATTTATAGATATAATTGATATATCTGTTTCACCAACTGCCTAATTTACTGGTGAAAGGTTGATACAACTTACTAAATTTATGTTTGTAGTCAGAATTATTAGAGGTGTTGTTTTAGTTGTTAAAGTATTAATTGGAATGAGCATTAATTAATAAGACTAGGAGGGAGACGGAGAAAATAAAAATGAGGATGAAACTATGATGTGTGTGGATTTTTTAATTATATTGTCATGTTAATATTATTTTGATTTGAAATTATTTGTGTTATAAATTTATAAATCTTTATTTCAACATAGGTATGAAAATATATTAGTTGAGAGGTTAGGCGAGGCTCTCACAATTGTTTTTGAATGCAAACATAATATAATTAAATATTAAAACCGGTATAAAGTCTTAAATCTGATTATACCCGGTTAAACCAAGCACACCGCGTACCATTTAAAGATATTTAAAACAATGCATCATCATCTCCTTCGCGGGATCCACCGCTATTATTTTGTTTATAGTCAAGGAAGCCCAAAGTCTTCTAGCGTAGGCCCCTCAATAGAAGATTCTTGGATAGTGTAGGCCCCTCAACAGAAGACTCTTTGTGTCCTCCCAACCTCTCATTTTTTTCCTAGTGGAAAAATGAGGAATTTGGTCGTGATAAAAAATTTTATTATAAATTTTTTTTTCACTATAATTATAGAAATAATCATAGCTTACAAAATAATATTTGTCTGGTATAATTATTGAAGTAATTTGTTTTTAAGTATTTAAAAAAATAAAAAAAATGATCGGCTCGACCTTTCTTTTTTATTTTTTGAGATTTTTAAAAAAATTTAAAGAATGCCTCTATTATTTTATTAAACGCATTTTTCAACTATAATCATTTGGAGTGAGGCCGGGCTAAAGTATTGACTCGGATGAGTAATTAATTATAATATTTTTAAGTAGATAGACTGACAATAAATGATAAATTCTTATATGCGTGATGGGGTTCTAAGATGTAATATAAAATAGTATTTTAGCACCATTAAATATTTTTAGATAACAGGTTTAAAATCAAGTAATTAATAAATATTAATGAAAATAATTATTACAGAACCATATAATTAATTATTTTTCATTAAAAAAATGCGACAACGGGTAACGGGTCGGCAAAATAAAAAGGCCAACGAGGTGGATTTTGCGGTTATGAGTGGATCACATTTGACGGTGGGCCCAATGGGCCCAGTTTTTGACAGATGCCACTATCTAGTCTATATTTAAAAAAATATTATTATTATTAGTATTATTAAGAACACAGTGCTAGTCAACGTCTGACATGGCCGAATACGGGCTTCATTTATTCTTTTTTTTTTATTCTCGTGTTAGAATAACTATTATTAATATCTTTTCTCACAATTTAATAGTCCGATTTTCATACTACTTATTTATTTTTTGAAAATTTTCATAAAAAAAATGGGTGGACCGGACCACCTTGTGCAGTGACCTTGCTCCGAGGCAAGGCTAGAATTCTACCACCAGCAAAGTCAAGTCCATCTGTGATAAAAAGCTCTAGTGTCAGGTCAAACCATATTAAAGAAGACAACAAAGTTGAAATTTGTTTGCCCCAACGTACTCATATATTCTCTATTCGCAAAGAGTTAGCTAGAGAACAAAAAAAATTAATTCATGGCATACTTGAAAAATGTCAATATGGTGAAGTAAACATCCGCGTAGGAAGACTAAGCACCGTAGAAGACCAAACAAGATTGCATCTTTCCAATAAACTCCCAATTTTTTTCTTTTCTAATAAACCTTGACTCTTTAACTATCTGATAATATCATAAAACATCGTTTCTTAATTTTGTTAACTTGCTTAAAAATATAAGATTAAAAAAAAGACATTTGTATAGTTGAACGAGTCAAGCTGACAGCCCGAACCAATAAAAAAGAAAATACCATAAATAGCTTCTTTCGAAAATAATCAAGTTCATAAATAGTCATTTAAATTTTTTTTGTCAATTATGAGCAAATCTTATAATGTTTTAAATAATAACAAAAACCCCATAAGATTTATTTTTACTAATATTAAAATATACAATAGATAAAACTATATTATTGATGTGCTAAAAATAAAAAAATATTTTTACTAAATTTTAGACAATTAAAAATAAAATTATATTTCAGGCCATCAAAAATAAAAAATAAAATAAAAAAGATAAATTTTTAGATGTTCAAAATTTAAATTTGAAATTATCATAGTTTCTTAAAAAATAAAACGTTTGTTTTATCCAATATATTTTTATCATAAATATTTTTTTTTAAAAAATAAAAAACTATTTATTATATAAAACACAAAAAATTATGTTTGAAAAAATTTAAAATTATACTAAAAATATTTATGACAATAAAATAAATATTATGAATAAAATATTTTTAAAATATATGAATTGGCTGTACGTGAAATAAAAATTTGAGATTTAATTATATCTGATATAAATTTTAAATTTTGATTATTTATGATAAAAATTATTAAGATTTGACTATTTACGATATTTTCTTAATACGCAGAAAAACCCAATCCTTAACCATTTCCAGCTAATCCCCGCCCAACGACAACTAACAAATCACACAACCCCATTCACACCCGCGTTGACTCCAAGGTCGAACACCCCGCACAGTCCGCCACGTGTCCCGACCACGTCATCGTCTTCCTCCGAAAACCTCTCTCCCCACCCACCACTCTCACTCTACAGTCTAGAGAGAGGAAGCGACGTGTAGAGAAAGAGAAGAAAGCGATTTGCAGATGGGGAAAGAGGAGAGTAATGGTGGTGGGTCAAGGCCACGGTAGCAGCTTTATGCATTATGATTCAACGCTCCCCTCCTCACCTTCCCCCACCCCTCGCTTTCCGTCTCCTTCTTCTTCTTGGAAATCTATAGCTATAGGGCTTATGGTGGTTGGTGCTACATTCTTCTTCGAGCTATGATTGGTTGGTGGCGTCGTAGGAGGGAAGACGCCAGAACTCGGGATTGACCGGCATCTACTTCCCCAGGGGTGATAGGGACGTCGGTGGCGAAGATTTTGGGGGCGCGTTTGCGTGGAGACGAAGCAATTTGGATTTTGTTTGTTTTGCTCTAGTTGCGAGGTTGTTTCTTTGGGGTTGCGTGTATTTGAAGGGGGATTGATTTCGGAGTTGGAAACCCGGGGAGGCTTGGTCGCTGACTGGTTGTTGATTTGAGGTAAATTTTCGGTCTGTGAGATTGTTGTTTGTTGGATTTGAAGTTGGGGGCGAAAATGTTTGGGTTGTGATTGTTTGCGGTATGATCGGTGATTTGGGGTTGAATTGTTGGTTTGTTTGTTGGATGAAATGGTTGCATGTTTAGGGTTGTTTGTGTTTGGATTGTGGAGGGTTTGGGGAGTGGATTGATTGTACTTTGGGGGGATCATGGCTTCTCTTTTATCTTTATTTGTTGTTCCGTTATTATTATTATTATTATTATTATTATTATTATTATTATTATTATTATTATTATTATTATTTGGAATTGATGGGAATTTGCACTCGGGTATCGATCTTCTTGTTTGTGGAGGTGAGTTTCTTTGTTTGTTGAATGAAGTGGTTGCATGCTTATGCTTGTTTTGTGGGGAGGAGTTTGTGCTTGGATTGTGGTTGGTTTGAAGAGTTGGATTGATTGTGTTTGGGAGATCATGGCTGGCTCTTTCTTGGCTGATCTGTTGTTATTATTAGAGGATTGATTGAAATGTGAATTAACGAGTGATGGAAGTTGAGTACATCTTGAGTGGTTGATGAAGAGTATAGCAACTACTCTACTTACAAGTGATTGCAGTGTTGGTGTCATGTTAACTGACCAAATGATGATCTGCCGGTCACAGTTTCACTCAGGACTTGCACAAGCACCTCTTGTTGATCTTAATATTAGTCTGTAAGTTGTTAAATCGTGTCGAAAACGAGATGAGAAGTCTAGCTGGAAAAGCTTAAGATTGGTGATGAAGGACCTAGTTTCATGGATTTTTGTTACATATTAGATTATCATTTTTGGTATGGAGGAGGCATTGATATTGATTTGCTGAACTCGAAATGTAATTAGGTTTTGCGGACTCGTGATTGGAGATGTGGGAAAGGAAACTATTACTTAACACGGAAATCTTGAAATGAAACCTATGACGAGGAAGAAACAAGAAACCTCCATTATATATCATGTAAAATAATAAGAAAATTATTACATACTAACTAAACTGAATGTCTAATATAATTTTTCCACTGTGGAATTTTTTTCGTTCATAAAAGAAAATATGTAAATCTGGAAGCCACCTTGACCAGTTTCGGATTTGTGAATCGAACGCCCTAACAATAAATCAAGCTACTGACATTTATGCCTTGTTTTGTTGTGATTTTATCAGATTTTACTTCATGCATATGCATTAGTTTCCCAACTTTTTAAATTTTGACAACCAATTATTTGTTTTGTGAAGTTACTTTAGATGTTCGTTTAAACATGGGCAGTGGACCCCCAAAAGTTCGATTTGTTAAATGTCCAAGATGCAAGCAGATCCTTCCAGAATTTGCTAATATTCCTGTTTACAAGTGTGGAGGATGTGACTTGATTCTGCGAGGTAACTATTTTCTTGAAATTGCTTCTTTCATTGATGATCTTCTTTCCTGATTTATCATACACTTTATTTCCTGCTTGATTCAGCCAAACATTTAGTTGCTGTTGGTAGCACTAGAAGTGAAGAACCATATAATAAAAGTGAACCAGCTCAAAATGGTAAGTTTTTATTTCGCCTCGCCCCTAGTGCAGGGGATGCTGGTCTTTGTTGCTCTGATACGAAACTCATTAGGCATTGATCATGCAGATGTTGAGTTGACTCGGAAGATTGAAGCAATCAATCATCTAAAGGACAGCAATTCAGATACTTCAAGTAATTCAGGTTAAAAAGTCTTGAAATTCATTTTATTCAGATTTTTCTCAATTAAAAATATGGTGAAGCGAAAACATTGTGTTCTTTTTAGGTGACAACAATGAAACTGCAGAGTCATCATCTCAGAAGGATGGCATGAGGTGCATTTCTGCAGATTGCAAATCTATTGACTTAAGTGGGAAAAAAGAAATTTCTTTCCTGTCAACTGCAAATGTTTTGGAACATAATCACACTATGAATACAAAACCAGAGGATTCTTCCCAGAAAAAAGAGTTGGACTCCAAATTTGAAAACCATGACACTATTGCTTCAAGCAACGAACTTCTACCTCCCAGTCCCTCTGAAATCACTTCCAGTCCAGATTCTGTGAAGAGAGATAAATTTGGGTCCTCTAATCAGAGTGTCATTGATGACGTGGGTTGCTTAGATGTTCTTAATGGTGTGCATGAGAAGGAAGAGCCTGCTCAAGTAGGTGAACAAAGAGAAGAAAAAATAAACACCTATGATGAAAGCTTCAGAAGTGCAAGATTCTCTCATGAAGTGACAGGAGTCGGTATAAATAGTGTCAGCATATCATACCATAGCTCACAGGCAAATGAAGAAAATTATTTGCATGATAATGACCATGACCAAAATCTACCACTTGACTCTGCCCCAAGACGGTACACAGACAAAATGGATGATGCAGAATCTGTCATATCAGATGAAGTGATTGATCCAAAGTTCAGTGGAGCTCTTGAAAATCTTTCTAAGTCTCCAACTACTATTAGCAGTCGTGCTTACTACAGCAGTCTTTCATCCAATGGAGATGACTATAATATTAGTGGTCCACCTTGCAGTAGGAATGTACATTTATCACGACGCACTGGGGTCAGACCTAGGGGAGCTGTAAGTGGGGAAGGCAACTTACCAGTGCAGGAAGCTAGGAAATCCAAGATCATTGTCAACTCAACTGAAGAACCACATGTGAGGAAGATGGCATCAAATTCATCTTACGAACAATTTGGCTCAGCACTCTCACATTGCTCAGACTGGAACCAAGATGAACAGTTTGTTTCTAGGACTGCACATGGATTTCAAACTCATGAATCTGGACACTATATGGGTACAAGTGCAAGAGGTGTTGACTCTGCTCGGAGCCGAATGGAAGTAGACCGAGCTGGAGCTTCTAGATTTTTGGATAAGATCCCTCCCTACCATGAAAATTTAACCTCCATTCACCATAATGGCAATGCGTCAGATCAGTCCCAAGAGATTGACGCGGACAAGATGGAACTGATTAGAAAGGTTCAAAACCTGAAAGATGAGCTCAATAGATTAACTATTCAACGACGGAAATTTGAGGCAAAATTTTCAGGTGTTAGTTCAGATCAGCAACCGTTGCCACCTCACC
Organism: Piper longum; assembly: GCA_032619315.1. Taxonomy (NCBI): domain Eukaryota; kingdom Viridiplantae; phylum Streptophyta; class Magnoliopsida; order Piperales; family Piperaceae; genus Piper; species Piper longum. The sequence continues at coordinate 2,047 of JAVDBV010003795.1, read as the reverse complement.
ATGGACTTTACTATCCCCTGCATCCTCATGGAGCCTATGTATCAAAAATAGGTCACCAATCCAGGTCCTCACAGCTACGCTTTCCAGGAGCTTCAAATATCAGGCACCATCTGGAGTGCTCCTGTTCACATATATGTTCAGAAGACTGGCAATGTCAAGCGCAGCTGCCATGTGATGTGTGCTATAGCAAAGTCCTTCACTATGTTTGTCCTGCTTCAATGTCCAACCACTCCTATAACCCATCCGCTTCTGGTAAACATAGACATGTGGACCATGGCTTCCCTCCTACCTTTCACAATCACAACATAGTAAGTGCTTTTCCAGACACTAGGCCTGACATGGAGAGATTGTACCAAAAGCAAAAAAATCGAACTGTTAGGCACTGCCGATCCATAGCTGGTGCAGCTCCTTTTATTGCTTGTTATATGTGCTGGAAACTGCTGCAGCTGCCTGCAGATTTTCTCTTGAAAAATAAGAGAAGTCATAAGCTGCAGTGCGGAGCCTGTTCAAATGTTCTTACTTTTTCACTTGTAGGTAAAAACCATATTGCTCCTTATAGTCCTACTCATTGTAAATATGGCCCTCGTATGTTTGATAATGGTAGCCGTACTGATATTAATGTAAACAATGGGCCACGAACATCTCAGGGAGATGTAGAAAGAGATGTAGTTTCTATTTCTGACGAGTATGGACTTTCCTTTGGCAAAAGCTATTCAACAGAGCGGGATCATCCAATGATGAATGCACAACGTTCTGATCCTGACAAAGGCATGACAGGCAGTATCCGCGCCCCAAGTACCTCGACCAAGCCTGTAGACAGAAAAAAGTTAAGTCCTGATTCAGTGGCTAAAGGAATGAGTTCTGCATCTAAAGTGGTGAGTGAATATGGTGAAGTAAGCAAATTGAAAAAACTAGCACAGAGTAGTTCACCACTTCACCTTCTTATGGGATATTCTTCACCGAGTGAAGTGATGAACTGTCCATCAAATGATCCTAATTCTCTACTCCATGTTACCTTTCAGAATGTTTCAGAAGAATATCTTGCAGGGGAGATTACCATGAGAAATAGGCCAAAGCCCATCGGGCATGCTGCTGTGAAATTGGAAAATGGGCACTTAGAAATAATAAAGGATGATGAAAGTCCAACAAAGTTGAAGATGATGAGAGATTCGTCTTTGGATGCACATGTGAAGAAAAGCTTGAAGAATACGAATCATGGATTAGAAGGTATGAAACAGAAGGTCCATGTGAATGGAAGAGTGATTCTGGAGCATATGAGAAAAAGAGCAGAAGAAAAGGCCGGTCCAGTGCATCCTGGAAATTATTGGTAAGCTGAAATGCAAGAAGTTCATTATTGTTTACCTTTATCTGTTATTTTCATGCACATAAGAGAATATAGAAAAGAATTTTCAAGTGTAAAAGAAGAACGAAACTTGTTGCTTTCTTCTTCAATATTATAAATAAATGGAGCAGATTGTTATCTTCCATTGAAGCTTTTACTACTCATGAATTTGACATGTGAGGTGTATCTTTCTTCAAGTGTCTTTTTGGTTCAAGTTATCTGGCTCTCTACTATAGAAAGTTAATCCTCAGTTTCTTCACAGTCATCATGGTTTACCATTTAATGTGTAGTATGGCCAAACTTTGTTCTCAAATAAATGTTGATTTGTGTTAAGGTCGGTAGTTTGGATTGTTAGCTTTGCCAAATTTCACAAAGAGATGACATTGCGTTTGACTTTATTTTCAAGTAATTTCCACTTCATGAATATCACATTTCACGTTTGATCTCAAATGCTTGGTCCATCATCATCATCGGCTTAATCCTAAACAATTGAGTGGGGGATGAATATCGTGGGTGAACAGGATCTCTCATAGGATTCACTTCTGTCCATTTCTCATGCATAGTAAGGATGCCAATGTTCTTATTCTCAGGTGAAAATATTGTGAAACATGAATTTCACAAAAGGTGGAGTGTTTTACAAAGCTGTTTGTATAATCCTCCATGGTTTTATGCTTTGTGATAACACTTATTGTTTCTCTTCATTTG
>JAVDBV010003785.1:0-11913 GCA_032619315.1 Piper longum | reverse complement strand
CAAAGTTGAACTAGTGTTAATGGAAAGATAGTGGGTTGCTACATACACTTGTGCTCAGTGCGTAACTTATTATGCTTCTTTTATGTACTTATATTTTAATGTGTTCTTATATATGTTTATTCAATGTATATGAGATGTATTCCTTCACTAGTTTTGTGTCAGTAGCTTGGGTGTGATGACATATTCTATTAGTTACTTTTAGTGTGTTAATTCTTTTATTTATCTATTTGCATGTATTTAGTTTGTATTGTATGTTGGGTGTTCTCATATCATGTTATTGCACGTAATTTCCTTATTAGGTTATTGCTCGTATCTATTCATCTTTTCTTGTAATTATTAAATACACATTTACTCGATGTCTTCCATTCTCGAGATCTTAGAGAGTTGATTTTATTTGTTTTCAGTTCAAGTCTTATAGATTAATTGATTTAGACATAAATTAACAATGATCTAATTCAATATTGAACCACTAGGTTATAGGTATTAAAATAAGGGTCTAAACACAATTTTTGTTTTTATTCATATATTTTTACATTTAAAATATATTCTAAAATATTTTATATTTTTATTAAAAATAGAAAATTGTCATAAGATTTTTAAATTATTGTGTATTTTTATACAAATATATACTTACCATCAGATTTGTTAAAACAGGTTCATATCTAAAAATAAAAGTACTTGTGGGTTCGTGCTTTTAATAGTGGGCCAGGTTCGGTCTTGCATAACCAGAGCCAAACCCAAACCAGAGCCCTAGCTGATAAGGCAGCTATAAAACCAGTGGAGTGACAATAAGTTCAAATACAAACGATTCCATATAAAATGCTCGAATGTTAATAGATTTGACTCAAATTCTCAAATTCGAAGACAAACAAACTGTTTTAAACCACCAACTTTATGATTGCTAAAGTTGATGGCGAAGGTGCAATGGAATTGCTTTCTTTAACGAAAAATAAGGCCAGCAACTTTTGTTTCAACACCAAATGATGCAATGAACACACAGACCAAAAGTCCACGGCAATAATAAGCAGATTACAAGACATCCCTGAGCTCCCCCACCTTTTCAGTGTTTTAATTCCACAGCTTCATACCCATCCTAACATCTCTTAGCATTGGCTACTTCGTAACATAACTACCACCTTGAACTAGCAAATTAGCATTTTTAAAGTAAGGAATACCACCATGGTTACAAAGTTATGGATGCCACAGCACAGCAAAACACTCAAGTTTGGTGGGTATTTTTGGAAGGACATTCTTCCATAAGAACACCCAGGGCAATGCTTCCCTTAATGAGGTTCCAGACGCTTTAGATTTTCCGTTCATTATATAAACTAGCAACAAGAGTTCACTAGCAACAAGCTTATGAATACGATTGCATCACTATTGATAGAACAACTGAAATATGAAGAAAAAGTGCTCTTGAAAAATATTATGAGATGCATTCATTTATGGCTAATAAACAGTAAGCAAACATGAACTTATTGCCTACAGCGCCTTGCGGAATTATTAAGGGGCAATGGAAAACAATCACGAAAGTACATCTGATCTTACGGCCTCTACCTTGAACACCACCTCACATAAAAATGACAAAGAAACGAATAACCTGAAATGACAAGATGTGGATATCAAGCTAAATAGAAGAAAGGTGGCTCTGAAATTGTTGAGAACAAAATAGTAATGAACAAATGATATCTGCTAAGATTGACCTAGCAAAGTGCAGAAAGCTCATATGAGCTCCATGATGAGTGCAGATGCTCCACCTCCTCCATTGCATACACCAGCTACTCCATATTTTCCATGTCTTTGTCTAAGAACCTGTCAAAAAATATGGGCCGAAGTTATTTCAAGTTTGAAGATGTTAGCATTTGGCATACAGAATCCAGCGGTGAAATAAAGCCTTGGTATAATATACCCCTAAAAGAGTGACCAAAATTCGAGCGCCACTACAACCAAGAGGATGCCCTAATGATACAGCTCCACCATGAACATTGACCTTTTCCTACAACAAAAAGGAAAGGGGCAAAATCTTGAGCATAGACATAAGAATCATCCGAAACCAATTAAACAAGAAGCAAGACAAAGAAAGAGTTAGCGCCTCTTACAGGCATGACTGACTACAAAAGAATGCAAAACTTACCGGCTGAAGTCCAAGTAACTTCTGATTAGCTAAAGCAACAACCTGCACAAGGAAAAGAAAAAGTAGGAAAAATTTAGTTAAATAAAAGCTCTGAATTGCCTTCACATATGATAGGTGTTTTGGATTGAGAAGTTACTGAAAAAGCTTCATTTATCTCGTAGTAGTCAATTTGAGATGCTTCTAAGCCAGCTTTCGATATAGCTTTTGGTATTGCAAGAGCAGGAGTAGTTGTGAACAACTCTGGTGCCTACACAAAAGAGTCTATACACAGTAAGAAAAAATAATATATTTTATGGGAAGAAAATAAATACTCTCCATTGTTTTAACAGATTACAGGGTTACAACATAACACACCTGTGCTGCATCTGCATATCCAGTGATTTTTGCAATGACTTGAAGCCCTAGTTGAAGTGCCTTCTCGCCACTGACCAACACCAATGCAGCAGCACCATCACTGCCCAAATATTCAAAAATCAGCAATCATTTTCATTAAAACACACACGACCCATAGGGCCAATGGAAAATAATTTATGTAATACCACATCATAATATCGACAGTCAGATAAGAACATTCATTACTCGTATGGTTAGCCTTTCATAAGGCTTTAAATAAGGATTTAAATTGCGATCTTTGCTACTGTACATATCGGACAAAATAGTAAGCCTCCATATGGAGTATCTTCAATAACAAGCCATATAAAATATCTTAACAAGGAAGTTAAGTTTTAACAATAAATGTTTTTAACATAGAATCCCACATAGGAATTAATTTTGGTAAGTTGAACTATTCACATGAAGTTCGACATTAACAATACAAATTGTTAGCATAAAATGTTTTAAACAATTAACATGGTTAGTTGAACAATTTGCATGACATCAAATGGCTTGGGCCACAACCAAGAAATCAAATGCTAACATGAAACAACAATTTTCAGGAACAAAAGACCGTGTTGTAACTAAATAACACATCTCAGCATCCAACTCGCAAAGTGCTTTCAAAAAATGACCAGAATATGCCATAAAAGAAACGAATCCAACAACATTTTTAGTCAAGAGGAGCTTCATTTTCAATACCCCTGTATTAAGAATCTTAATTGAAAGAATTATGAAGCCCTTGAAATGAAATGATGCTTGTTAACAAGAAAACAAGTTGTAATTCAAGAGGAAAGATGTATGTGCCACCCATGTGTGTGTAGGGGAGAACTACAAAACCTGAGACTTGAAGCATTGCCAGCAGTAACAGAACCCCCATCATCCTTGAAACTTGGCCTGAGTTTCCTTAGCTTCACAGGATCAAACTGGAAAATATAAAACAATATCTTCAATCAGAAACTGAATAATTGCCAGTTATGCTATAATTCCTTCAAAATAATATTCATTACTTTTCCCAGGCTTTCATCCTTGTCAACAAGTATAGAGGGTTTTCCCCTGCCACCAGAAACTTCGATCTGCAGAAAAATTAGCACCAATTAGAGACAACAAACAAATTGATCATTCAAAAACTTCTAAATTGAAATCCTACCGGCACAATCTCCCATGCATATGCTCCATCGTTCTGTGCAGCAATGGCCCTTTCAAAGCTCTGAATGGCATAAGAATCCTACAAGCATGATAAAAACGACTGTTGAAGCTTCTTGACGGTTTACATTCTCTTATGCAAATACTTCAAAGGAAACTGATATATGTAAAATAAGAAGAAAAGAAACATGACCAGTGAAAGACATTTAAACAGAATAACCATCTATAATACCCTTTGGGACTATACATGCATGCTGATTTTCACAAATAAAAGAACAGAAAAATATACTCCCTAAAGTGCCACTTTTGATTCTAATCTTCTTGTTAAAAATGCTGAGCTATCTGCAACCAACACTTATAATTTTCAAAAGCATCGTCTTATGCAGTACCTGCTCCTCTCTTGGCACATTGTGTTGCTGTGCACATAACTCAGCACAGGAGCCCATGGCATAATCATGATAAACATCCCAAAGACCATCCTTCAGCATGCCATCGACAACAGTATCGTGTCCAAATCGAGATCCCTTTCTGTTGGCAAGAGTCATTGGATTAGAACTAACAATAACACCATTACACAATAAACTCTAATGAAGAAAAACACTATCAAATTTGGAAACAGTTAGACAGAAATTATATCTTGGGACATGGAAGCAACATCAAAAATTGGACACATTGATCTTTGGAAAAGAAAAAAAGTTGGAAGATATCCAGGAACGTTCTAAAAGTAGAAAATAACACTTTTTCTTGAAACAGTAAATTAATCTAGCATGATTAATATATTTGTCCCCAAAAGTTAAAATTAATTTCCCCATCACATTCTTTTCCTATCTATTTATTATTAGACCCTTTCAATGATGAGCATCAGTGGTAGACTAAAGCTTCTGTTAAAAGGATTTGAATAAATCTCGAGCAAATAAATTTTCAGTTATTACATGATCAATATACTACGGAGCCACCCATGGCCATTTATGCTCTTCAGATCATACGCACCGATTTATTAACAGATTAATCTATAGCTATGAAGTGTCCATAAAGTTGGTTTTCAGATTATGAAGAAATATTCAACTTATTTCAGCATATATAATATGATGAATGTAAATAGTATGTTTGCCACCAAAAGGTTAATATTAGTGTTCATAAAAAAAAAAAGGCTTCTTCAAACATTGATGCCCGACTACGAAACCGTAGAGAAAACCAACATCCTTCTCATGGTCCATAGTTATTTATGCCAACAAAAATTAGTGAGAACATGTTGTTCCTGTTTTAAATAAGAATAGTTCAGATATGGAGGTGGACAAAGAATAATATATAAAGATTAAGAACATATTGCATATTTAAAAGTAAAATGTACTGCTCAACCTTGCCTCGGCCAGATACTTGGGGGCATTTGACATACTTTCCATGCCACCAGCAACAACAACATCATTGACACCGAGCTGAATACTCTGTGCAGCAAGCATTGTTGCTGTAAAGCAAAGACAATGACAAAACTTTGACAATTACTAATGGTAAATGTTATAGCATGCATGAACAAATTCAGAATTATGAAAATCACCTTTCATGCCAGATGCACAAACTTTATTTACGGTCGTGCAGACAACAGTGTTGGGTATCCCAGCACCTAGTGCAGCCTGTCTAGCTGGAGCTTGCCCCAAATTAGCACTCAAAACATTGCCAAAATATACTTCCTCTACCAACTTGGGATCAACATTAGCTTTTTTGAGAGCGCCTGCACATGAATGGGCCAAATCAAATGTAAACACTAACGATGGAATATTAATCCCAAACAGCGAAACTTACTAAAATCTTACTTTCAATAGCTATAGATCCCAATTTAGTGGCCGATAAGGATGAAAGGGAACCAAGAAATCCTCCCATTGGAGTTCGTGCAACGCCGACAACACATACATCTAATAAAGAACAACACAGGCAATTACCACATCAGCCAGTATTTTTTGCAAGAACAATGGCACATATACATAATAGAGAAATACTGCATTGTGGTCACACACATTATATAAATGCCTAGATCTGAACAGGCATCTCGTAAATTAAACCAGAATTAATAATTGCAACTAGAATCAAGATATGCTTCAAATATGGATGATGAAAAGCATAACCATTGACGGAAGGATTTGCCAGGATCAAAGTCAGTATACACGTTGAAGAAAAATAGGGATAAGGCAAATGAGTAGAGTAAGAAGATAGAAACGCTTTACTACCTCTGGGCTGCAACGAATCAGAATGAGCAGCTGCAGGAGCCATGGCTCAACGCAAGTAGATCAGCTTCAGTCCTTCATCCAAAAAAAACACAAACAAAAAGGTTTTATCTCAACAAGCTATCATACCAATAAATGGGCATAAAATACGAGTTCTAAATATTTTATAAATTTTTTTTTAAAAAAAATCTAAATATTTCAATTATTCGGGAAGTGATGAATGATGCCGATGAGCTTCTCTAAACTAGCTGAAAATCAGCAAACACAACTTTACCGATTTTTCAAATAAAGAAAGGATCACTTGATACATGCAAAAGTCAAAAAACGAAAACTTGGCAAAAGAAAAAGATGTCCATCAACATTTCTGCAACATTCTTCCCACAAAGACAACCATGGCATCATAATTAACCCCGACAGAGCACAAACAGGCATCAACCAGACGTAGAACATAACCCAAGACATCATAAACATCCCGCGCAAGCACAATGCGGCCACGAAAACAGCGCAGCAAGCTAGAAACTGAACCAAAAAGGTAGCAGCGAGATCCGGCTCAAACAGGAAAGATTGCAGATCAAACACAGCAAGAACAAGATCAAAATTTATATTCGATCATACAAAATCTACAGAGAAATGGGGAGGAAGAAGGAGCAAAAACCTGGAATCTGAGGGATGGGGGGGGGGGGTTACAGGGCAGTGGCAACAACCACGAGGGCGTGAAGAAGACGACCAGGTCTAGATAGAGAGCGATAAATAGCTTTTAAACGGACGCGGCAACTCAGACGGACATGGCTGTCCGCATCGAGTGAGTCAAGATCCGAACCCACATTAAATAGACAGCAAGTAGAGTATATTTGTCAAGTTTAACCACTCTAAACCCAATTTGCATTATCTGTAGTTTAAAGTTTATAAACACATTTCTACTAGTATACCGGTGGAGTAATAATCAAGTTCAAGCAAATCACCTGCCATTAAATATTATCATATTATTTTTTTATTTTAAGAAAAAATGAGTATAATTACTAATGATTCTCTTGCTATTTATTAGGTTTTACACATATTATTTTTTATTATGGATGTTACCTCTATCAGGTATTAGATACAAGAACAATTTTAGGGATATCAGGAATTTTATTTTTCGGAAAATTTTTTTTGGCCCATGTATCTTTCTTGTGTGTATTTAATTTAACTTACCATCCAATATTATTATGGATTGGCTCTAATAACAACCCGACTCGAGTATAAATTGATAGCTATGTCATCTTTTCAACCTGGTTAACCCAAAGTTCAAGTTATATAAATTTTATGAATATACTAAATCTTACTGCCCATATAAATATTAATTATGAAACTAATTTAGTGAATATCATGTGAAATAAACTCTACCTTCCAACTAAACCTAACAGGTTGACTCTAAGTATCACAAAGCAATAAAACTAGTTGGATTTGTAAAGGGGACTTCAATGCTTCCATGGTTCTATCTTCTTCATACAGTTACTAAATCATTCAATGGGAAGGAGGTCAACGAGATATGGGCACACAATGGATTGGAATGAATTCAATGCATAGAGATGACTTGTACATGGTCTATTCGTATTTAGGACTAGATGCTTTCATTTTAACACACTTAATCTTCCAATTAATAACGACAGATATATATACCTGCTTGATGCTATGACCTTGGCCTTTAGCAGCCGGGAAAAGATATCTTGTATGATGCTTTCATTTAAACACGCTTAGTCACCTAATTAATAACGACAAAGATTTATATATTTGATGCTATGACATTGGCCTTAGCGGTTGAGAAATTTTTACTATAACAAGTGCTAGAGGAAATTCCTTGTTGTAGTTGTTGGGTTTATCACGCAAGTTGTGAATGATCTTAATAATTTGTAATAATGAGAAAATTTTATTCTTTGAATTAATTTTTAAAGTAAGAGCGACCCGTAATACCTATTACAAGTTCTTTTTGTAGACCCAACAATAGTATTATAGCTTGGTTAGGGGCTCAAATAATTGCTTATAATTGGTATAAATCACCATTAATTATGATATTTGGACGATATAATTATAATAAAGAGTGATTTACATCGATAAAAATCAACTAAAAAGGAGTTTGTTATAGAATCGATAAAAATTTTATGGTGTTGTTGAAAAAATAAAATAAGGTGTGATGTCTTAATGCACCGGACAAAATATTGCATTCTCTTTATTGAATTTGGACTCCGATCCTCGTTTGGAATGAGACGAAACTATTAAAAAGCTTTGAAAAACATTGGACCATTCATTGGTGCTTTCTTTGGGTATAATGGCCCACACAATGCATTTTTATTTTAAATTTTTTATATTGAAAAGTTAGCAACTACTTAATTATTTCACTTGGGTTTGTTAAAGAGATGTATGAGGAGAGTTTTTTCTCCTCAACACATTTTTTTTTGTCCCAAATTCTTCTATCTTTATAGCTTTTCCATGTTTATATTTTAATATTATGTATTGTTAAGCCCAATATGCTCCTAAAAAGGACTTGTAATAGGTGTCACTGAACTCTATTAATCTAAAAGTTGGCTAAAGAAATAAAATTTTCATATTAGCCTATATGCAAGCCACCAACATCATCTACGACTGACGTAAGACAAACTCAACAACTCAACTTCACACATCGGCATCCCCGAAACTATCATCGTCTAACAAACTCCCATTAAATCATCACGCGGAACCTATGAAGAGACATTTACAATTGGCGTAGGCAAATACCAAAACCCATTTAGTTCCCATACCATTGTTAAGCCCAATAGGCTTCAAAAAAGACTTGCAAAAGATCTCACGGGTCTCTTTAAATCCAAAAGCTAGATTAAAAAATAAGATTTTTCTATTAGCCTATACTCAGGCCACCAACATCATCCGCACTTGATGTGGAACAAACCCAACATGTATGAGGATAATTCTCTTACTTGGTTTGTGAGTAAAAAATAATTGTTTTCTTGTGATTGCCTTCACAAGGGATATGAATTCATTGAATTTTGAGAGCAATTAGTTATAAGTCTTCCTCTAAGGTGTTGTTATATTACTTGAAGAAAGCATAGTTTTAAATTTTATTTTTACTCCCAAAACTCCTTGGCCAATATGACTTCGTTGTTTCCCAAGTTAAAACCCTATGGATGACCACACTGATTAATTTAGTGATTGATTGTCTGATTCTTATCATAAAAATTATCCAAATATATTATTTTTTGTTTAGAATAGTTAAATTAATATTTTTAAGTAATATAACTTATGTATTTTTAAATTTCAAGTATCAAAAGGGAAATGTGCACTAATTTCATATAATTTTTATTTATATAATTATAAATTTAATATAAGTGACTCTAAGTCGGCTTGGAGTCAACTCCGAGTCGACTTCACTCCATGACATGTCAAGTTGAATTCAAGTATCTAAGTTTTTAAACTATGAAAGTAAATACTATGTAACATGCCTCAAATTGATTTCTAATAATGTGCTTATTATTATTGTTTTATTTTTATCGGCAAACATGTATGCAAGTTTGTCTTCACACTTATTTCCAACATCTTATTGGTTTTAAATACCTTGTGCACCATATTCCCCCAAAAATTTAAAAAAACTCCCAAGTTGGAGACACATTTTTCCAATACTACACTATTTTTTATAATAATAAGATAGTGTGGTGAGGTGTCTCTAACACAGTTACAAAACTTCTTTTTCATTCCAAAATTTCTTCGAGTCGACTCTATTTAATTTTTCCTAAGTTAAACTTTGTGAATGGTTCCCCATTGATAGAGTTTATGATTGACTATCAGAGTTTTCCTAAGTCTTTTTGACTCAAGCAAAAATGATTTTTAAAATGTATTACTTTCTTTTAGTTTAGTTAAATCAATAATGGGAAGTGATATAAATCATATATTTATGAATACGAAGTATCAAAGTGAACAATATCCTGGTATATCTTTTTACTTGTTGGATTGAAAATTTGATATAAATGACTCCACTCTATAGCCTTCAAATCAGAGTGTTGAATTTTTAAACTATGCTTTAAGGGTGTAAGCTTATGTAAGCGCTTATAATAATTATTATTTTTCTATGTATGATCAGACCCTAGACGCTTTCAAATAGCAAGATAATGAAGAAAATTAGCAATCCAACGACTTGAAAGGAAGCTATGACGTCCTTGAGTTGGACTCAAAGAGCCAATTTAATTTGTAGTAACGATAATTGATATGCCGTACCTGCTTATTTTAGAAAGCAATTAAAAGATATTATTATTATTATTATTATTATTATTATTATTTCCCTTTCATATCTAGATGTTACTTGATTGCTTTCCTTATCTATTATAATCAATAAAAAGAGAACTAAAAGACGAATTCTGATAATAAATATGAGATTCGACCAATTAAAATACATCAAACATATAAAAAAATCAAATTCTTATAGTCTATCTTCTAATTTATTTAGGGTCATGTTTAAAATCAAAATCTATCTTTAAGACAATATACTATTATAACTTATCTTATAATTTAATGAGCATTTATTAAAAAATTAAAGCCTATCTCTGAAGATTAAAATATTTAATCTGAATCTAAAAGTAATATATAAATTACTTGCATCAGAATTTGTAGCAGATATAATCCCTCTGGTCATAGTGAAATCACAAATTGGAAATCACCATACTCCATAGGTTAAACTAAGACCATCAGCATTATCATGGTATCTCTTATTTTTTTACCATGGCTGTAGTGCACATGTTGATAGAGCGTAGGAGTGGCGGCCACCAGAATGAATGGTAGCATCTCTTAGCTGGTGACCATTCATCAAAAGGTTGTTGCCTTTAGAAAAGATGTAACCTCTTTAACAGTAGGCTAATTAGTTATTTCTAATAATCTCTAACATAACTAGGGTCTGCATAGTGTGTCATCTTCCCAGTATCATTTCGTACGTGAACTATATTTGCACAGTGGCTAAGATAGAACCATCAATTTATAGCAATCCATGTTTTCATCGTGTGTACTACATCTGTTTTCTGGGGCAACTCAATGTCAGTTGAACAAGTACATCTCTGATCATCCATGGTGCTGCATCTTCTTAACAAAGATGTAGAGTTGTAATTAGCATCTAAACTATTTAGTAAGTTTCCATTAGATGGAACATATCCCAATGGTAGATTCCCCACGGTTGCCCTTCCTTCAATATCACATGACATCTGCAACATTTCACCGTCAATCTAGGCCCCAATTGGATTCCATTGTAGATGGCTTCAGATTGTTGCATTTAGAATGCGAATTCAATACGGCAACAGCACTTAGCCAGTTTGAGAAGAATCTCAACAATGAGGAGAACCGTCATAAAAGAGGTATCAGGTACAGTTTTTGCAAGAATAGGACTACTGTGATTACTACCGTCGCTGTAATCCATTTGCAAAAACCAGGTCCTCCAACATTTTTGTACAAATACCACAGGAAAACCTTGATAGAGCATGGTTCTGTCGTAGGTTGCTCGAATCCTCATCTGGGTCATAGTTGAAATCGTGATATTCTGGTTTGCAATGGTGTTTAGGTAGTACGAAGCTGGACATGAGGTAACACATGGATATTGAGAATTGTGTTTTTTTTTTTCTTGAATTGAGAACTGTGTATTTGCGTGTACTAGTCTATGCCACAACTATTTCACTAGTGAGAACATGGTGATTGATCTGAAATATTTGTTGTTGAATTATATCAATCAGAGAAGAGTACCTAAGAAGCAGAAGCTTGGAGAAGAGGCTATGAAGATTTGCTGGAGTGGATATGTTGATAGAAGAGAGAGAGCACAAGCCCTCATGAGCACATACAGATTGCAGGGAGACTTTGCTTTTGCCGGCGTGTGCTCTCCTATCTTCTATCACCACCTGCAAATTTGTATCCTTCACTCTCTCTATTCACATTCTTCCACTATATAGTTGACATATCCCGTGCAAATACATGATATTAATGATGAATATTTATTTTAATAATGAAGGTTTTAGTACACTCTATTCATTTTTTTATCATAAT
>JAVDBV010003783.1:0-11409 GCA_032619315.1 Piper longum | reverse complement strand
CCCCTTTTTTTATGTTTTATTTGAGGAGCCATCTTTCTTCCCCAAAACTTAATTAATCCAAAACAACTTAAAAATCCGGCTTTTTAAATCGTCTTCCTTTGGTCCCTTGAAGCTTTTTAAATCATATTCCTGCCGATGCGGCCTTCAAATAACATGATGCTCGCAAAAGGATGTAGAAGCTTTTTATTTGAGCAGTTTGATTGGGTTAGCAATGCACATGATCTTATCTACAAGTGAACATGAGCTATAAAGCTTACATACATACATATTTGTAGAGCAGAGAGCGGCCTCCCTCTTGTATCTATCTAGCTTTGTGTGAACATTGTATATGGTTATTAAGGGTCAACACTGTCACGGGTAGTGATGCTTGCTTTTCGGTCTTTATCATTGGCAACCCCCTGTTCCAGTTTTTTGTGTACGTGTACGTATTTCCTTTTCATTATTACTTCGATTGATGAAATAAAAAAAAGAAACCAATAATCATATCTACTACTAAATTCAATGCTTTATTTAAGACAAAAATGTCTGCGTGGAGGTATTTGATCTCTCCTTAATGGCTAAAACACAATGTCTTCATCTAAACGATATGCTCCCTGGTAGTAATATTGCCCTACTAATTAAATAATCTGTGAAGCCCACAAGAATGGCCCTACAACTTGTAGAATCAAGAACCTGTACAAGAAAAATGATGTTCTCCTGTATTATGCCTTTTTCTTTATCTGATAAAATGAAAACTTGCAGTTGCAGAATTGGAAGAAACCAAAATTCAGAATTTGGATCCAATATATCACTGTAGACCCGTGATAATGAGGAATCAGCTTTGGTACACATCCGAGGGTCTTGTCTAAATCTCTCCTGAAGTTAGCTATTAAAGCTAAACAACTTGACTTTGGGGGGAAACAAAATTTAGCCAACTTGATGGATTTTGTATATTTGTGACCTGTAAACGCTGCCACTCTTTTATTTTCCGTGAGCCTAAGATGCGTCCAAATGAGAAGCCACATTGTGAGATTAGATTCACCCTTGCCTCCTCATGTCAATCCCAACTCTTGCTTCTTCTTTTCTCTATTCCCATTTTATTTTCAAGAATTAAAGCCATTCACCAACCATTTGTAATGTTTTTATTCATGCAATTCTGGCTCTATGCCAGTTTTTTTTTTTCAAGAATAGAAAGCTTGTCAAAGGTAATAGCTCCCAAGAATTTTGAGTGTTTGTGTTAATGCAGGCTGCCGTGCACGTTATCTCCAAAAGGGAAAGGGCGCCCAAAATATAGGATATGATAATAGCAGAAGAGTAGTTGATTTACAATCCGATAAGATTTTGCAGTGTTCCTGTTCATGACTAGTGACAACAATAAAGCTTGGCATCTTTCAGCTTCCTCCACCCTCACATGGCCAGGAGCAGCAAAGCTCACGTAAGTCCAAGCAATAAAGCAGCTGTTTTTTTTTTTGGTTCCACACAAGTGTTAAATGAACAAAGAAGTAAATCCTTAAAGGTCCCCATAAAAAAGGGAGTCCGAGTAGATGATTGCTTCACTTGAAGTTTCACAAGCTTGTCAGATATTATAGAAGTACAATCATCAAGCCTTCATTTTCATTTTCAGGGAGCAGGTGAGCTCAGAGTTGGTAAAATTAAGAAGAGGCAGGTTTGATTGCCTAATTCTACATGCATCCAACATCTCTTAACTACCAAAACCATTCCTTCCTACTTTTAACACACACACACACACACACATATATATATATATATATATATACTTCTTACCTTCTTCCACCACCTCCATTTCCCTCTCTCTCCCTCTCTCTTGCTCCCTCTTTTTCTCACATTCAGAGCCATGCAAGAAGCTTGTGATCTCAGAGTCCATATCAATGGCCACTCCACCTTCCTGCTCAACCAGGTAATGCCACCTTCTTCAACATCTGCCATTTCTACGACATCTTCCCCCCTAAGCTAAGCTTTTCTCTGTGCAGAGCATTGTTTCCAAGTACTCCGGTAGGTTGAGGAAGATGATAGAGCAGGAAAGGAAGCAGATCCAGGCCACATTGGAATTGAGCTTCCAGATCAATGGCTTCCCAGGTGGTCCCCTCGGGTTCGAGCTCGCCGCCAGATTCTGCTATAACAATGGCGAAGTGGTCCCAATGATCAGCCCCTCCAACCTCCCACTCCTTCACAGCTCGGCCATCTTCCTGGAAATGGACGAGAACGCCGCCGAGTGCAACCTCCTCCACCAAGCAGACTCATTTCTGGACGGCCTCTTCTACTGGACATGGTCCGACGTCCTTGCTTCTCTCAAGGCCTGCGACCCCCTCTTCTCCTCCGCCCAATCCTCCGGTCTCCTCGACAAGCTCCTCTCCTCCCTCCTCGTCAAGATCGCAGCCGCCAACTCCGACTCTGCGTACAACAATAATATTGGCGCTTCGTCTTCCTCGGCGTCTTCTTCCCCGGACGTCGTCAGATTCGCTTCGTCGACCAAGACCCCGGACAGCGTCAAGAGAGGCCCCGGCAAGGCCTGGTGGTTCGACGACCTCACCACTTTGTCTCCGAGCATCATCGAGAAGATGTTCAAGGTCATGGGAGTGTATGGAAGCGAGAACAACAGCCTGGTTTTGACGAGGTTCCTGCTCCATTACCTCAAGGCAGCCGCTCAGAGGCCAAGTAGCTGCCATATTGCAAGGTCGTGCGAGTATGGAGGTCTGGCGGACACTGCTGTGAACGGTGTGGTCCTCATGGGGAGGACGGATTTCACTTGCAGGGGGTTGTTGTGGGTGCTGAGGGTGGTGTCCAACCTTGGGCTGAGGAAGGATTGCAGGGGCCAGTTGGAGAGGTTGATCGGAGGCATGCTTGATCAAGCAACCTTGGATGATTTGCTCGTTTCTGGACATGATGGTGGTGGGGTTTATGATGTCAACCTGGTGCTGAGATTGTTGAGGGTGTTTGCCACTGGTGAGGATGGTATGTGCTTGGAGAGGACGAAGAAGATCGGGAGGCTCATGGATAAGTACATGGGTGAAATCTCTCCCGATCCCAGCTTGAAGGTTTCCAAGTTCCTGGCCGTGGCAGAGAGCCTGCCAGATGCTGCTAGAGATTGCTTTGATGGGGTTTACAGAGCCATTGAAATCTATTTGGAGGTAGGTACCCATATTTTTTCACAATTCTCTTGGTTAGTTATCATCATCATCATCATCATCATCATATACGGTGATGAATCCATGTCATTTTGTGGAATGAAGACTCAAATCCATCCTGCTGCTAATTCCTGTACATATAGAACATTTTTTTTCTTTATCTGAACAGATGATTTGAGAACTCTTTTTCTTTCATCAATTTTGGTAAAACTGTTCATGAGCGCCATCGTTGATATGTTTGAGGCAATATTGGAATAGTCAGACACTTCGTACTGTCTGTTCACATATAAGGTAGGTGTTGCGCATGTAGATTCAAGTCTGTTAGGCGTTCATTCAACCGCCGCATGTTTCATCCTCCCGATTTAATGCACCACCAATGAGTTGTGTCCATTCCTGTCTTTTGCATTTACTGGCATCGCAATCGCAAGTGAAATGAAATCTATCAATCGTGGCGATCACTTTTTTTTACTACTAATTAGTAGAGCCTTGCTATTTTTTTCTTGTTTTAATGTCGTAAATGTAATTTTGACCTCGTCGTCTAACAATGTCTCATATGGTGGCTACCACTTCCAGTCCCATCCAACGCTGAGCTTTGCAGAGAGGTCGAGGCTATGCAGATGCCTGAATTACGAGAAGCTCACACTAGAATGCAGCAAGGACCTGGCAAAGAATCCAAGGATTCCTCCCAGGATTGCAGTCCAGGCTCTAGCTGCCCAGCAGTCCAAAATCCAACCAGCAAGCAGTCCCGAGAGTCCCAGCTCGTGGGAAACTCGAAGTGGGCAAGGGGTGGAGCTGGAGAGGTCCATGGAGGAGAAGGAGGAGATGAAGGTGAACTTGGAGAGGATGCAGTTCAGAGTGATGGAGCTGGAGAAGGTCTGCCGGCAGATGAAGGGTCAGATGTCCAGAATGGTGAAGAGCAAGGTGGCGAGCAGCCCTGTTCATCACAGGAACTTGCCTAAACTTTGCTAACATCAATCGTCCAGTTTCTGTTTGTTTGTCTTCTCAGCTTTGCTACAAGGCATGGGTTCAGATGTATTATTCTTTTTTTTTAATTTGTATTTGGTGATAATCGAGTATATGGCCGGTTGTTGGTGATTCTGTAATGTGCTACTCTCTTAAGAGTGTAAAGACGAACACGTTTTGATTAAGAAATGATTGATAGAGTGAGGCTTTTTCTAATTGATTGAAAAAAAATACATGTAATCTCCCTTGGAATTTATTCCATGAAAACGTAGTGGGTGTCCTTTTGCATTCGAACGAGAAGGAAGCCCCTCATTATCGAGACTCTCGAGTCATCTCCTGATCTTCTTGGCTGAGAATGAGGTGTTTTAATGTCGTAGTTCCACTTTTTTTAGCTTAATTTTTATGACAACAACGATGTTGCTGCTGGGAAGGACTGTAGCTTTTGAGCCCGTGTCCAATAAACTAATCCATATTCCTTTGTGGGTAGTTTGATTTGTTTGAACAGTTCCTTCTGCTAGAATCTGTCAGTGCCAGGTCTGATTTGGTTTTCACAAGTGCGGTGAATGATTCTTGGTAAAGAACATATGATACGGTATTTTCAATCTTACAATACGCCACATTAAAAGAAAAAACATCGTCCTAACTTAAACCACCAGGACTTTTATGCCGTAAAAAGTTTATTAGTGCAGAGATGAGGCGTCTCTGTTCTGACAAGGGTGAGGGGAAGCAAGTGAGGACTGAAATGTTTGTGCCCAATTGATCTGCAAAGGGACAAACAAACGTGCTGATCAAAGAAGCAGGTTTTGGAGAGGGTGTTTGAAATTGGAAGTGGGGACATGCCATGGTCTCTTGTCAGTGAGAGGGGTGAATCATGTATGCCATGGTCTGAGCCTTCTGCCATTGATTGATTAGATTAATGTAGGAAAAGTTTGATCAGAATTAGAAGAATGCAATTAAAGAAGTTTGGCAGTGGGTTTTGAAGATCCTTGGATGGCAAAGGGCCGGGGGATGCATTGTTAGTTTAGTATGTTTCAATATTCCAGCAGGATGATCTTCCTAACTCGTGTTGTTAAGGAATAATTAGCTTCTTCTATAGGTTAAAGGTAGAACCAAGAAAGTGTTTCTCCGAGCTGTGGATAAAGTTATGATGAAGGGGGAAGATCCCACTGATGCTTCCATGCATCCTAAGCTCTCGATTGAATTGCGGAAGATGAAAACTCCTCCTAGTATCTCGCTAAAACTTGTCTAATCAATAAATCAAACAACAGAAGCGACAGTGACAAAAGTTAAATTAACTAGCAATACCGTGCACCGTTTGTAACATGATGTGCATACATGGAATCAGTCTTCGCAGCACATCTCTTTGATGAAGGGGGCTTCATTTAACTCGTTTCAACTTTTCTCTCCTGCCTTTTTGTTTTTTTTTAAGATTCAGGAGGCTCAGATAATGGACTGAAGTCCAGTCTTCAGCATGCCCCAATCTACTGCTAGTCAGGCTGACCGGTAAACATGTTGCGCTTCGCTGGACAGCAGAAACTTGGTTAAAACTTATTGGAGAGTATGAGTCAGTACTCAGTAGTGCATCCACAAAACAACTGAGATTCACTAGAACCGCTGAGATTCAAGTAGCCTTGGAGCACGCAGAATCCACAAAACAAGAAGTGGCATTACTTTGTGAAACTAATACTACCGAGAAACGCAATTCTCAATTCCACAGTAAGGAGAAGGTAAATCATTCCTCGAGCGACTATCCTTTCCAAGAGGATCATTCTGATCTAGTGTGCTAGCTTAGATAAACATAACAGCAATATAGGGAAGTCACTACACTACTATAAGAAAGAAAATTTAGCAAAAAGGTAAAAAAAAGGTGAGACCATCACAGTAAATATCCATCGCTACATGGTAGAGTCTAATAATAATAACAATACAAGTAGATTGATTATAAAGACCACCTCATTTGGGTTTGTGCAACCCAACTCCGGTCGCCATATATCACCAAAAAAAAAAAAAAAGCAAAACCAGTAAATGGGCCGAGCAGACCCAAGATTTACAAAGAAGGCCCAACCAACCACAGCCAAGGGTACTAAAGTTTAATAACCATCCTCCTGCTCCTACTCGGCGTTGGCCCCACAGAAAACGACGCTGGTCAGGTCAACCATCCGAATCCGGCCCCACCACCGGCCGGACTTGGAGGAGCCGCCGCCGGCAGCCGCCCGCCGGAGGCGTGCGTTCTCCAGCTCGAGTCGCTCGAGCTGGTGGCAGACCTCACGCACGGCCGCCTTCTTCTCGGCATCGCGACGGGCCATGGCGTCGTAACACTCCCGGTTCCTCTTCTCCAACCCCAATATCTGGGCTTGCAGGTCCTCGATCTTGCGCCCCAGCAGGCACACCCGGTGGTCGTCCCTCATCTTCACCACGCACCTCGCCAGGTCCGCCGCGCGCCGCCGCATGTACGCCGCCTCCGCTGCCAGCTCCCGCCCCTCCTCCTCTGCCGCCTCCGCCCGGTACCCCAGCCGGGCGTTCTCGCTCAGCAGAACCACCCGCTCCGACTCCAGTACCTCCAGCAGGCTCTTCTGCAGCTCCGTCTTCCTCCCGGACTCTGCCAACCCCCGCTCCAGCCGCTCCACCTCCTCCACCAGCAGCGCTCGTTCCACATCCTTCGCCACCAGCTCCACCACCAGCGCCTCCACGCCCTGCACAGCCGCCGGCGCCGTGATATGGAAGGAGAGGGAGCTCTCGGCGTCGGAGTCGGAGTCGGCGGAGGAGAGGTGGTCCGGCGGCTGGGCGACCTTACTACTGCTGTGAGCCGTGGCGGCGTGGCAGTAGCGGTCGGCGAGGTAGAGGTAGTGGTTGTGGAGGTCGTGCAAGAGGCGGAGGAGCTCCGGCCGACGCTGGTAGTAGTTTTCGGCGCGCTCGGCGAAGGAGTCCGTCGCCTCGCCGGAGTCCGGCCAGTCTCCGGTGAGGGCCCGTATGCGGCTGTCCAGTTCTGCGACCGTCAAAGGACGAGACGTACATCCCCACGTGAGGTGACAAAAACAGTTCAAACTTTAAAGCAATATAGCTTGTCAAGGGCAAACATTTTTAGTGTACAGGTTACATAATTAATTAATTAATAGTTTTTACTAAACCAATAACCCTTAATTAATCTTTGAGAAAAACGAGGATGGGCGATGATGTTTTGAACACAAGAAGTTTCGGATCTAGTAATTAAAGAATAATTAAACAAACAACAAAACAAATCTGGCCGATGCTTCTGTTTACCAAATTATCCTTACCAATTCAATCATATTAATATTCACCAGTTTCATTGACAAGTTAGAAAAAAAAAAATCTACCTTTTGAAAGCAGATTTTTTTGGTTCAAAAATCTCTCCATTGCCCAAACTGAAGACAAAAGAAAAAAGGGTTGTTTCTGCTTTGGAAATTTTGAATTTTGGGATGGAATTGACTTGTAAAAAAAAAACAAAATTCAAGGAAAAAAGAAGAAACAGAATAATTCTTTATTAATGAATAAGAAAAAAAAGGTTGCTTTCGACCTTCTTCAAACTTAAAATTTGAAGATGGGATTGCCTTGTTTATACAAAAAAAACAATTTTTTTTTTAAAAAAAGAAACAGAATTCTTTATTAATAAATAAGAAAAGAAAGGTTGCTTTCGACCTTCTTCAAACTTCAAATTTGAAGTGGGGGTTAATGGGTGGGCAATTACAGACAAAATCCCAAGTGGGTATGAAAGGGACGGGAAGAAGATAATGAACAAAGATGTCAGAGTTTGGTCATCTTTTCTCCCAGAGTTGGAATCTCTATGAGACATCAGATCCAATCGAGCTCAGAAATAAGATCACACACCTACAATGTTAGCTAAGAAGCCATACAGTCCTGTCCCCTTCTCAACTCGATCTTCATATTTTCTGAAAAATAAAATTTACCCATACTCCCTCCCACATCCATTCGGTTTAAACATTTCTAGCACCAAAACATTATCAATTCACTAAAATGTAATCACCACCATACCCACTTACATTTACACTAGACATTACCATAACTTGCTATACATTTGTCAGACACACAACTCATAAGAACATTATATAATCAAATAGAGAAATTGTTGTTTGATGATTGGGTTCGTACCGGTATGAATGGCGAGGAGCCAGGGGGGCCGGTTGCAGCTGCCGGGGGACCGGCATGATTGAACTCCATTACTGTCCATGTTTTCCTCCTTTTTTCTTCTGATGGTTCGTAACAAATGCCTGCAATGTCACTCACGAGCAAAATGAGATGCAGATCGGTCTGACGGAGCAGAGGAAGACCATTCATTAGAGCTACGGTACGCGAAAATGTTGAGACTGTAACACTTGTGAAAAGTGGTAAAAAACAAGAGATTGGGATGGATCTCGCTATAAACGAAGAGTCGGAGCCACAGAAGAACATCAAGAGGTCTGAAGAAGGAACTTCGCCCAAATTGAAGCGGAGTATTCGTCCAAGAACAGGAAGAGAGAAGAGGCACTTTTTTTTTTTGGTGTTGCTAATTTCGTACTCGGCTTTGATTGGCTGCTTCATTTGGCATTAAATAATCATCTCCATGAATTTTTTTTTTAATGAAGAGGTGTAACAATTAATTGGTGGCAAATGACGGCATTTTTACTTGCATCTTCTGCATCTCAAAGCTCTGGTTCATGGAGTTCAGCAGGGGAAAAGAAACAGAAAGACAGAAACGAAGAAACCAAAATTTTATTGTAAAAGGCAAGCTGTCGGTAACAGAATGACTTCCATTTCCAAGTTTATGACTTCCTACTACATCCAACTCTCGCTAGTAAGCTGCGTCAACTTTGAATTGGGAGGCATAAAAACCGTACATTTGCACATGTTCAGTTCATCCCAAACAATCACATAGACCATTTATACAAGGAAAAACGATCATATAACAAAATGAAGAAAACCGGGCTAAGGAGATTTACGACAGCAATAACCTTGAGATTTGAGAAGAACACAGCCATACAGTGGCTTTGCCCCACATAGCAATTCCGGAATATACATTTTAAAGCATGCAAAAAAGTTGGCAAAGTTGGAAGAGAAGAACAATTACCTACAAACTGAACAGGAACTGCGTCCAGGCGAACTCGCCGGAGGGATAAAGGAAGGGGGAGGAGGAAGGTGGCCCTCCCACGCACTCCTGGTCTCTCTCTCTCTCTCTCTCTCTCTCTCTCTGGGTTTTCGAAGTTTACAGACTTGAAAGGGCTTGTGAAGCACCAGTGGTCTAATATGATTGGGATCGAGGGGGGACGATCGGCGACAACGTTATGTAGGTAGGGTAGGGCACGCAAGAACTGTATCCAACCAACGGACGACACGTTTCTCCCGTATTTCAAATGTTGTCTTTTTCTTCCCATCTCACTCGGCAAGTAAAAAAAAGTACGTCAAACTGACGGCGGTGGCATTGCCCACCGAATCGTTTACTCAGCCGTGAGACGTGATATCATTTTGCCTGTCACCGGAGATCTTCACTGCATTGCACAAGGTAAGTTAAGTCTCTTGTGGGCCCCATTGTTGCAAACAGGTTGGAAGTCGCCTATTTATATCACAAAATCAGCAAATGCAGCCCAAAAAGTTGTACCTCTGCACCTCATCCGCGTCAATATAAACAATGGTCATGACTAATGAGCGAGTAGTCATGCATTTCGTGCGAGAGTAATCCATGTCATATCGGCTCCGTAGGGCAAAATTTTCCCCCTTCTTCCGAGCATGCAGGTGATCATTTTGACTGATGGACTTAGCATACACAAGGGAACGTTCGTCGTGGCTTGGCTTTACACTGGCAAGCGGTTGGGCACTGTTTGCTCTGTTTTAATAAGATCAATTTTAAAGCTGATATAACAACTTTTGGCTACACGACATGAGTTAAGCATAGGACCACTACATTTAAATATCCTTTTCCGTTCTTGCACGGGCATTTCTCAAAAATTAATCAACTATTGGACAAGCCGAGGATTTCCCTGACTAGTGATTGGCAACTCTGATCATATATTATGTATTGCTTCCAGATTTTGGAAATATTTGGAGCCAAACCGGCGCAGCTCTCGGCAGGTTCATGATGTTTGGAAGATCCCCAAGCCCAGTGAATGTCAGTGTCATTTTGCCCAACAAATCCAGAGAATATGCTAGCTAAGCAGTGGTACCGATACATAATTTTCGAATGATATCACAGCTTATGACTCAGTTTATGCGCTAAAAACTCATGAATATGGTGAACCTAACTGTTTTATTAAGAATCAAACTCTTTCACCACCGTCTCTAACCAAAATCATTCTCCGATTTTTTTAATCATAAAAGAAATTAGACGTGGAAAAGCATAATTAGGATTAGTAAATTTAATTAAGGGTAAAATATCATAATTTGGATTATTGAGCTAATTAAATAAAAAATATTATCATTAAGGTTACTAATCTAATTTAATGAAGATTGATGTAAAATGATAATATGTTCAGCAATTGTGACATAGTCACTTAGTTAAAAGTAATAACATGAAGATCGTCAAGTGTTAATTTGTTAGTTTAATTCATTTGTCGATTGCTTAATATGGATGTTAGTAATTATAGTATTCATAATTTTGTAATGATTTATATACATCTATTTCACACACGCATCATACAGTTAGTATGGGTGTTAGAGTTTAATTTTGATGTGGATGTACGGAATAGGATATCATTGTCTAAGCGCAAAATCTCGCTTGGACCTTCTACTAAGTCCATTCAAGACTCGCCCCTTTATTTATCACTTATTTGTTGTGATTTAATTTATTGATTGAACAACGAGTCAAAGTGATGTTTTATTTGATTCCACTTAAGTCATTTAGTCGATAGTTTTTCATATTAATAACTTTCGAGGATAAGATCTTTCGAATCTGATTTCGAAGATAAAATCCATCACAAGTTATTTTTAGGCCTACGATATTAAATCCCTTCACAGGCCTATATATTTTTTTATCGAGTTTTCATTGAGACGAGAAATGGTGAAACCGACTTACACATACCATAAGTAGGTACATGTGTCAATCACAATAGGCTCTGGATTAGTGAGAGGGTTATTTTATTCTTGAGGGATCCTAACAACTTTACTTTTCAAGTTACCTCACATTCAAAAAAGTGTGGAGGTTAGCGGGTAGTGCCATGTAGCGCATCTTTAGATGTGTGGTTAATAGGGTATTGAAGGCGATTGCTTAAGAGTACTTAATCTTCATATTAAGGTCTATGAGATATATATATATACATATATATATATATATATATATATATATATATATATAGAGAGAGAGAGAGAGAGAGAG
>JAVDBV010003779.1:10404-26370 GCA_032619315.1 Piper longum | reverse complement strand
ATATATATATATATATATATATATATATATATATATATATATATATTCAACGATCCAATACACAACATATATTTAAAATATTCAAATTCACATAAAACACACATAGGAATAACATAAAAATTGTCATGAACATTTCTTAATAAATTCAGTTGAAAGATATTAACATTAAACAAAAAATTGGTTGTCTACCACGTAAAATTGATGTTTGCAAAATATTTAAATAGAAATAAGGATTTTTGTTCAGAGTAGATTAAGGCTTTTTCCCTCCTCAACAACTCACTTTGTCCTTGCCCCCAAACCAGCCTGCCCCTTTTTTCATTGAAAACTTAAGAAATGGAACAATATTGATTTATGAAAAGGAAAGAAATTTCTTTTTTCTAAGGAAAACAAGAAAAGTTTTTTTTTTTTTGAAAGCTAAAGAGAAAGATGTTGGAGGAAGCATTCACCAGCTCAACGATGATTGCTTCGCATGGCCTTCGGCTTGAAAGATTAGCAAATGAGCCTCCTTTTTTAGAAACAATTAGAACCATAGATGGGTTCTATGAATATCTGGGACCGTTTGCAGCTCTAGCTCATGTCCTGACAACCATAAAAACGTGGAAGTACTCTTTGAGTTTACAAATGTTCACTAGCAGAGAGGGTTGGAGAAGCTCAAAAGTGGAATGACCAAGTTTTCCAAGAGCTTGGGGGCACAGCCATATCCGCAACTGTTGCGAAGCTTATTTCTTGACAAGAAGTTTGTTCTTCTATATTGTGACAGCGTAGCAGCATTTTAATCATGACGTAATTATGTGCCTTTCTCAAATGTTTAACACACTCCCAACAGTGTACAGGCATCGCGAATAGACCTTCTCCTATATAGATACAACTAACTGTCACAGCCTATCTATCCTATCCATGATGCTCTCAGCACCCATCGCTTGCAGGCTCAATTGAATTGAAGAGGCCATTGCCCCTGAGCTGCATACAGTGCTCTTCTGCATCTGCGTGAGCACAAATGATTACCAAGCAAGGCCGTTGTAATGAGCTTCCTGCATTATCTAGAGTCATTCCTGGCATAACTTTCGTCAACACTTGAACAATATATTCCCTTTTGTTGAAGTTGTCATTATGCAGCGGTACACGGAAAAGAGGAGCCAATTTTCTTGATTTCCTGAATTTGAAAGAAAAGCCTATAATTAATACATATATATATATATATAGGAAAGTTTCCCTGTTTTCTACATCATGTTGCATCTGGGCCACTGAATTTCGATCCAACGGCCCAGATCCACCCTCCCAACCCCACACACCAACCCCCCCACTTACCCGCCCAACCACGTCCGAACAACCCAACCGCCCGCCTCGCCGCTGAGGCCCAGATGCAACATGATGCAATGGGCAGGGTGGACCAGCAGGCAGGGTGGGCGGGCCGCAGCAGCTTGGGGCGGGCGTGGAGCGCCGCGACGGAGGGCGGTGGCAACGAGGGGGCTGGTTGGGCAGTTCGAAAGCGGTCGGGCGGGTAAGCGGGCGGGTTGGTGGGTGGGGTTGGGATAGAGAATCTGCAGCCCAAATGCAACATGATACAGAAAATGGTGTATGCACCATATTGCAGGAAAACCACTCTTATATATATATATATATATATATATGATCGGGACAACAGGCTCCCATAGATGGTCTACTTTCCTCGAGTTGAAAAGATGGTTCAAAGAAACAGTTTCAGCCAATACACTAAACAATTTTTTTTTAAAAAATAAAAAAGAAAAAAAATCTACAAAAGTTATGTTATAGTTTTTAGCTGAAAAAATAAGAATGTAATAATACTCTACTTAGAAGGAGATGACATAGCCCCGTTTCAACAAGTCAAAATCAGATAGTAAAAGAAACTTCAAAGCTAATTGTGTTTTGTCCAAGAAGATTGGTTGTCCAGTTTGTTATTGTTCAAAAAAGTTACATTGTTCCATCCTCGTTTTGGAGGACCATGAGGCTGCGAGAAATAATGGTGAGAGCAGCACTAGAAGTGTGGAGTTTGGGGATGAAGTTAGGACAGTGTATACCCAAAGCCTCTTGCTACCCTGTAAATGTTAATTTTCTTGCAATTGTAGAACCAATCAAACAGTAGAGATTCTGACACATGACTCATGTGAATCTCTATCATCACATAGAATTTGGAGAAGCAATACTTAAGATCATATGTAACTACTGGAAGTCTATCCATCATGAAATAGCCAGTGGACGCAATCAAAGATGACAACTTTAGTAAATTGACAATGGAAGTAAATAAACTACTCTAAAGACTAACATTTTTCACTAGGATGTCATCACAAGGGACGAATTAGTAAAATTTTTATCGTACCATTTGCTATAATTCAAAATCCCAGACTAAAACCAGAATGAGCTATTAATACAATTCGAAAATGGGTGAAGAAAAACAATTTCCATTGCTTACACTTCTTATATAAAGTGTTCAAATGGTGCTTGGATCAAAGACATTAACTAGCACAGGCACATATATAGAAACATTCACATGAACCGAGTAACGAAAGAGTTCTGAAATCTGTGTACCTCACATCAAACTCTGATTCACGACCTGGACTGGGTTTTTCAATTATTGGCTTTCCTAATAAGCCCCCTCCTTTACCTGGTGCAGTGGCAGAGACAGCTGCCAGATTTCTGTAATTTGTAGATGCTCCCCCATAAAGAATGAATTTATCTCCTGCCAAACAGGGGAGCAAACAATGGGCGAAACCAAGTTACAGAAATTAAACATAATATCACACATGGAAAAATAAGTATGAAACTGTGCATTGGAAATATTGAAGCCATGAATAAAAGAATGTATCATATGATGCTAAATGCACATTAGCATTGATACACCATCATAATCACATTTGCTAAAATGTAAGGGCTTATGCTATGTTACTGATCTGCACTTCTTCGATTCAAAATTATTACACCTTGATCAAATTGATCCTATAAGCATTTAAGCTAAATTGAAAGGAGATAAATTTCAGCAATCACAAGGAAA
Source organism: Piper longum (assembly GCA_032619315.1). Classification (NCBI taxonomy): domain Eukaryota; kingdom Viridiplantae; phylum Streptophyta; class Magnoliopsida; order Piperales; family Piperaceae; genus Piper; species Piper longum. Next base: position 23,360 of record JAVDBV010003779.1, on the reverse strand, counting down.
AATAAAATGTAGACGTGGCATTCTCAATTTTCATCAGTTTTAGCAGTTTTGACGTGGTTGGAATAACCACATTAACAGCCATCACATGTTCGCAGTTTGTCTACGAAGAGAACAATCCACATTAATTTTTTTCTCACTCGCAATAAACTGATGTTTACCGTAGGGTAAAAAATTCCTACAAAGATCTCGCAATAACTAATACATAAGATACTTTTTTTTTAAAAAAAAGAGAGATAAAAATAAGTGAAATTCATTTTGATGAAAATTAAGTTGTACAAAGGTATATATAAGACGAAAATGAGAAGAAAATAAGGTTTTTTGAAACACAATACAGTTCTTTTTTTACAACCTCGAGTCGCAAACAGAATAAACCAAAATCAACAATAAAATCTTTTCCCCATAGTCTCTAAACCAGAAACAAGTAGCACGCGTAGTCTAATAACAACAGAATTAGCAACAAGCTAATTCTTAATGCATCACCAAAAGCCATCCAAGAACAACATAGTCAAATTTCGCCAAATCAAACAAATCGCTATTAATATCCCAAATCTCATCTCACCCGTGAAAAAAATGGACACCGACCTTCAACGGTAGATTAAAGGGAAAAAAAAAGAAAGCATTTCCGAGATAAAATCCCTAATAAAGAAGTGTGTTCACTACATCAAAACGATGATTTGGAGAGAGAGATTAACGGCGGACAAGGTACAATTCCTGCCAAAATAAAAATTAAAGAAAAAATAAAAACCTGGTCCGGAATGGAAGAGGTGGTTGGGGCAAAGGGGAACCCTGCCGCAAATGGCAGTCTCAATACCAAGATTTTGCGGCGCCGACCAATCTCCGCCGGACAGTCGCCAGATTCCGGATAAAAGCCGGTAGCAGAGGAGGAGCTTAGTTGGCGGCTAATAACTGGTTCATTCCCGAACCTCTGCACTTCTTATATATTCTTTTTAATCCATGTTATAAAATAGGCCCGGGCCCATCCAATATAATGCGTTACAATCTTAGATTCGTAGGCGAAATTTTTTTAATCTATTTGTTATCCAAAACCTTTTTTTTTAACTAAAATACCTAAAAACGGTTGAGTTTGATAAACAAAAAAATTATCTTCTTTTGAGATTTCTATAAAAAAATAATAAAACCCCATAAAATAAACTAGTATAATTTAAGATAACTACTAAAACCCTAGTGTTAGGGGGTTGAAGGAGAACTTTTTTAATGAAGTTGAGATTACCTAAGATTTAGTTTTAGATTAACATATTAGATTGTATTAATTTTAATTTTAAAAAATTAAAAATAAATATGGTCATGACCCATTGTTGGCCAATTTGCCACTATTAAAGTGGGACAGACAACTCCGACTACCCAAGGCTTAGGGCAACCAAATATACGACTGTCCCGTGGCTAGACTAAGTAACAACCACATCCTAACTAGGCTACCCTACCACATCTTTATGATAGTCAAACTTAGCCACAAAAAGATCAAGGGTGCCTAGACCTTTTGGCTCTCATTTTATAACATAGTATGCACCATAAACGAATATATATATATATATATATATATATATATATATATTATTCGACATATTACGTATAAGAAAACATACATTATCAATCCAGTCATAAAATAAGAGAATCAAGTATTAGCTATAATCCAAGAAATTTAACTTAGATAGTTATAAAAGAATATAAGTGTTGTTGCTTAAAGTATTTTTTTATTATTGTATCATAAATAGTTTTTCTATAAAAATAAAGCCTCGACTACTTTAATTATAATTACAGAGAGGGTTTGGAGGAGCTAAAAAAATGCCCTAAATTTTAATAATTACCATTTTATTACTGTTCCACTCTTCAATATTTTGAATGAAAAAGGCAATTCACAAATGAAAAACATATTTTTATTATTGTAGGCCTTATAGGAAAGGCCTTTATAAAGTCAGTAGGTATTATCTCTGAATGCCTTTTTAAGGATATTTATTATCAAAATTTATCAAAAAAAAAAACAAAATAAAAACGATGCAACTATTCATTATATCCATGAGCAGTCCGTATACGGATTATGGTCTAGCAGTTCGTATATGGATTATGGTCTATAGACAAAATAACAATTATAATAATGGCATATTGGCCTTTAGTCCACGGGTAAGATGGGTAAAGAAAAGAAAAGACGGTGTACTTTGAAATTGTCGGTGCAATGATCAAGCGCACCCGAAGAAGGAGATCAATAGAGGGGGAGACGAAGAAGATGGTGGGCGGCAGTCGGCGATGGACGCTAATGGCGGCCTGTTTCTTCATTTATCTTCTTGTGGGTATTTGCTCCCCGCACGAATTCGAGTCCAATGGCAAGGTCCTGGAATTGGACGACTCCAATTTCGATTCCGCCATATCCTCTTTCGATTACGTCTTTGTTGATTTCTACGCCCCTTGGTGCGGCCACTGCAAGCGTCTCTCCCCCGAGGTTCGCCTCTTTCTCTCCGTCATTCTTTTATTGAAAAATATTATTATTTTTTTTTTCTTTTTTGGGTCTTCATATCATATGGGAGTGATTTGTTGAAACGGGTGTTTGATTCGGCTATTTCTCTTATTTGAATTATGCTGTTTGTTGATTTTATTTCACTGATCTGATCGCTGATTCACTCACGATGATGATCTTCTCACTGCCATCTTTGCTTCACGGGGGAACTTATTATATGGTAATTTTAGGGTGCAGTTATGGGACAGTTATTGATGCTCGTAGTATTTTCAAGAAGATAGGTAATCCCTAATCTAACACAGACACCCATACCCAACACTCACCCACACAACCCGACAGGCCGACACCAACCTTACAACCGCTCCTACAGGGTCTGGAAGCCCCCACCTCTTACCCAACCTGTAGATCTTATAGCCACCGCACCATGGGCCAAGATCTTAGTTTCAAGAAGACTTGAATTACTGGATTAAGGATCCTGAGAGAGATTGACTGTATTATCTGTTTGCAATTATTATGGTGACTAGTTTGTCATTATTAAGAAAACCTGCTGTAGTTTTGGTATATGTTAACATCATTGTCCCACACATCTCTATATGAGATGGTTAGTGACTAATATAAACCTCAGTTTCTAAGTCTTCTAAAATGACTAGTCCATGGACCAGTTTTCACATGGTATCAGAACCAACTTACCAAGGGAATCCTTGTGTGTTAGTCTCTCTAACGCCCCCGAGATATCATTCTATGAGTCTATTCTTTTTTGCATATGACATCGCCACGATTATGTTGGCATCAGTCCAAATAACTCCGAGTGATCATTCCAAATAACTCCACACCCGGAGTTCTACTCGAAGAAGCAGAGGCTGTAGTAGCTACCGAATTCTCTATTGGTGGCATCATTCCAAATAACCTCCGGGTGATCATTCCAAATAACTCCACACCCAGAGTTCTACTCGAAGAAGCAGAGGCTGTAGTAGCTACCGAATCCTCTATTGGTAGCATCATTCCAAATAACTCTGGGTGATCATTCCAAATAACTCCACACCCGGAGTTCTACTCGAACAATGAGAGGCTGTAGTAGCTACCGATTCCTCTATTGGTACATGAACAATCGTATGAACTGAACACGAGTATATATCTATTCATATTTATGGGTAAGTATGTATCATAGACCATTAACGAACAGCAATCCAAATCAATAACGATTCATTTAGATGAGTATCCATGATATACATTAACGACGCGCCAGGAACCAGGTTAGAACCAGTGACATGAAATTTATAAGCCCTCTGCTTTACTAGCTGAGCTCTCTGAATATTCGGGAATTAAAAACTCGTTAATTTGAATTTGATGATTCCCTTGCATTTTTTGGTTTGATGTAATTTGTTTCGTTCACTATATGATCGACACTTCATATAGTTGTAGCAACTACATTATTGATTTCTATCAAATAAAATTGATTTCTATCAAATAAAAAAAGAAAACATAATCTAATTACTAATCATAGAAATGAAATAAAAATAACAAGAAGCAAAACAAAGAATGGCCCGGCTAGGTACTCGCCAAGCCAGGGGAGTAAAAAACTCTTTCGTAGTAAATCAAAGAGGTGCTTTTTTTTCCAATCCTAGTAGGAAGGGGAGGGAAACAGATACTCGATTCCTGCTTTCCACAAGCAAGTTCGGGCTTTTTTGAGTTGTTCAAATAGTTGTACTTGAAAAACGGATCCAATTGTGTCATGATGAGAATGAACAAAATTTTTTTGCCTAAATGGTATGATCCATTGTTCAACAGACCATATCGTGGAACAATTACAAAGGTTGATGAAGTAGGGTCCACATGCTGAGTCTAATATGGCTTGTGCGTGCTAGGGTGTGTTAACATCATTGTTCCACATCTCTATATGAGATGGGTGGTGACTAATATAAATGTGGGTTCCTAGGTCCTCCAAAGTGGCTAGTCATTTTGAAATAAAGCCCATTGACCCATTTTCATGGTATGTTTGAGGAATGAGAAGTAGTCATTGGAAGTTCGAGAGACAATGAGAGGTTCTCAGTTTCAGCAAGTAGATATTTGTGGCTTGAGTTCTGCCTAAGTAGAATTGTATCTTCAAATGTCAGATGTGAGTTTGGGTTTTGTGACATCTAATGTTAACTAGCTTTTGGAATGGAACAATAAAATGGTGAAGTTTATTTATATATCACAGGAAGATCAGTTTATAACAAGAAATTGAACAGCGCATATCTATTTCCATCAAATAATGGCAATTGGAATATGTGGCTAACATTTGTTTTTCTTCTTTCTAATCACTCTAAATTTTCATTTCATGCTCTGCTTTTTTTTTTTTGCCAACTCAGTGATTTTTACATTTTTTTTTATTTTGCTGTTGTAGTTAGATAAGGCGGCTCCATTGCTTGCTAATTTGGAGACTCCAGTTGTGATTGCTAAAGTGAATGCTGACAAGTATAGGAAACTTGGGAACAAATATGATATTGCGTATGGTACAATTACATTTTTTTAGATTTTTAATTACATTGGTCTACATATTAAGATTGTGAAGTGTACTTGCTTTTCAAATGTCAATATCTGGTTATGTTTATGGCAATCATTTTTAAGTTTAACATATTTATTAATTTTTATGATGCAGTGGATTTCCAACTTTAATGGTCTTCGGTCACGGGGTTCCTGTTGAATATTCTGGCTCAAGGAAAGCTGATTCAATTGTTCAGTACATGAAGAAGTTTGTTGGACCTGATGTTTCTGTTCTTGAATCAGACTCTTCTATTGATAATTTTATTAAAACAGCTGGAAAGGATTTTCCGATATTTTTGGGTTTTGGCTTGGAAACGAATATGATAGAGGGATTTGCTCGCAAATATAAGCAAAATGCTTGGTTTTCCTCTATTCAGGATGTTTCTGAGGATGCAATGGTTGCATATGATTTTGATAAAAGTCCTGCCTTGATAGTTCTTCATCCAAAGTTCAATGAAAAGAGTGTTTTCTATGGACCTTTTGATGGTAAGATGAATGTTGCCATTATCAGGATGGTGATTTTCTACAATATCTATGCACCATCTTCTCCTGAATATTATCCTTTTTTTCTTTTTATGTTTCTTGTTCTTGGAAATGAGACTGGGAGACCAACCCACTGGCTGCTTCTAACTACCCTGTGCAGATACTTCTATCAGATTTTTTCTGATTTTGTATCCTGTAGCCATGTCTTCTTTATTCTGATTCTTACAGTTCCCCATGATTCTTGCAGTGGATTTTTTGGAGGCGTTCATTAAACAAAGTATGTTACCTCTCACTCTGCCTATAAATTATGAAACAATGAAGTTATTGATGAGTGATGAAAGGAAACTGGTCATTGCTGTCATGGAGGATGAATTCAATGAGAAATCTCTTAAACTGATCAAAGCATTGAAAGCAGCTGCATATGCCAATCGAGATCTGATTTTTGGTTATATTGATCGGGACCGGTTTGAATCTATGCTTGATTATTTTGAAATTGATACAAAAAAACTCCCTACAATGTTTGTCTGGGACAAGAGCGAAGACTATTTCATTGTAAGCCAATTACTTTCTTGTAATTTTTTCTTGTCATATTGTAGTATCGGAGTGATTAATGATAGTCATTTTTTGGTGAATTACGGTCCTTAAGTTTTGAGAATATGCTAATTTGAAACTGTGCATTGTTCCAATTTTACCTTTTTGCTGAAGTCTGGTCATGTGGGGATTTGTTTTCATTAATGATTTAATAACTTCTGTTCAGATTTAACAACAGAAATGCTCAAAAAATTCTAAGTATAGGAGTTGTTCTTTGTTAGTTTAAGTTGCAGGTTTCCTTTGCATTAATATCGGTTGGGTTTGTTGATGTTTTTGTATGCTTTGCTTGTACAATGTTGTTGGTGGTATATGTTTATTGGAAATTTTGTCTTCTTACTCGGTGGATTTTAAAGTGATGTCGGGAACTTCTTAATCTGTGTTCAGTAGGATAGCAGGATTTACTTCTCCAACCATTTAAAGTGATATCAGGAACTTCTAAATCTGTATTAAATTGGATAGCAGGATTTACTTTTCCATGCAGTTTTTTTTTTTTTAAAATCCACCACCTAGTTTGGTATGTTATAAAGAGAGAGCAAAAACCTTCATATCTCTATTGAATATGAAAAAATCTTTTGCTTATCCAAAGCAGCATGCTTCCTTTCCTTTTAGGGTAAAATGTTTTTGACTGGGTATGCTTAGTTATTTACAACTTTGTGATTTGCCATTGCAACTTTCCTTTTTAGGGAAGAATCAGCTAATGGTTACTTGTTATGAAAGTATTTTTTTAATTTTTCTGGACTTTATTGGGGAATAATAGGAGCAGTAAATTGTTATTGATCTACAGTTAACGACTGTTTCTCGTTTGATTTTTTTCTTTTGATACTGTGTTATCAATCAGTTCCCTTCGTCAAAACAAAAACTTTTTGATGTTTAAAGCTTTTATGGAATCGACCTTTAATGGTGTTTGGTTACTTTTGATTCATGCGAACAGGTTGCAGAGTCTGACCGTCTTGAGGAGGAAAATCCTGAATCTCATGTTAGCCTGTTTCTCAAAGGATACAGAGACGGAAATGTTGTAAGGAAAATCTTACGAGGTCCATCATTTATGGGCTACATCAATTCGTTAATCAGCATAAAGACTGTGTACATTATTGTATTTGTGGTAGCTGTAATTATGCTTATCCAGTACCTTAGTAGACAAGAAGATGATGAGGTTCCCACACGAAGAAGAGAAGGAAGTGATTCAGAGGATCACAGTGAAGATAGGAGACTGTACGTACCAGGCGATAAGGAAGATTGATGTAATTCTTACATTATGATCTTCCCTGTGATTTGTTCCTGTAGAAATATTGGTATCGTTGGTAGTTTTGTATCATAGGCAGACAATAAAATCTGCTTCTTGATGAGGGAACTTCGAAAATTTCTTTGGACAGGTGTTAATGGCTACTCCCGGACATACCAGCTAATTACAGTGCTTCTAGCGGTGCCTTCACCATTGGTGCAGCTCTGTGACATGTCAGAAAAAATTTTCGGAAACTTTGGGAGAGCTCTGTATTGAATTTACAAATTTGTTGCACTGGTTTACGCAGGAAGAACGTCAATCATGAGCAAATGTCGGCAGGGATCATTCTGAATTATTGCTTGAACTAGTAAAGAAGTGATGTATTATGCAATTTATTTTTTTGAGCTAACAAGTTGTCGAGGTATGTATCTTATCAATTAATATCTAGACATCATTTGATTCATAATTTTTTGGTGGAGACAACGATAGCCAAACGTGTTAGCTTGCTTCGAGGCGGAGAGACATTGGCATGAGACCCAATGCTCCTATTATTGTGGGGAAGTGGGGATTGACGATTAGTGTATTGAGATTTCTTGGAGCTTTCTATGAACATGTTCATAGTTGTTTTTTTTTCCATGTACCATCATCGCTCTGGTATACTAGCATGCGTGCACAAAGATTTATTGCAGCTTGATATAGTTCCATCAGAGGGTCTTATGAACCAAACCCAGATACATGCTAAATGGTTTCTTTTCTTTTGTTGTTATTATTATTTTCCAAGTTTTCCTATCATTCTTGCCCAAGAATTGACTGGTTGTATTATTGGAGAAATATGAGGTGCAGCCGCCATTCACGGCAAAAGAGTCGTAATATTAATCTAGACAATGGTCGGTTATAAATATTAACAAATGAAATAATGGTGCGAAGATGAGGGCCGCAATTTTTCAAAGCAAACCTGTAGCTTACTCGGTTTTAAGAATACGAAACAAATTAAATAATGCGATGGCATAGGTGTTATTTGACAAAAAAAGAAGAAGAAAAGCCCACGGTAAACTCTGTACTTAGCAGAGCGTTCCAGATAGTTTGATCATTATAATTTGGCAAAAAGTCGGTGGATCAAATCAGAGGATAAAAGAAGATGGCATCACAGACGGAGTTCACGTACGCGTATGAATCTTGAATATTTTCCATACATCTTTTCCCTTATTAACAAAATAAAAGCAGGAAGAAAGAAGAAGCACCAGTATGCTATTATATTTTTCTAGCATTATATTCCCAATCTTCGATTTTACTTTTTTTTTGCACAATAACACGCATCATAGGCTTTGCACCCCAAACCTTTTATACAACTGTAAGCTTATTTGCCTAATATCAAGTTATAATTTGATCTTTGTTTATGATGTTCTGTTCAAATATATATATGTAGACAAAATATACTTCGACCATGCATGTATTCACACGAGCAAAACACACATTGAACTGCAACATAAAAACAAGCGTAAGAAGCTGATTAAGTGAAGACAAACTACCAACTACTGGTCATGACTGGGAGAGAGAGGATCAGTAAGTAAGTAGGTACATTGAGCAACCCAATCCCAAGGACCTCAAATCTTTTCCCTCCTCACATCTGATCTGCCTGCATCAAGAAAAAGAACAAAAATATCGGACCAGAAGTCTATCATCCGTTCAATTACATGGAGCTGTTTGTGTCTCTTAAAAAATGTGTATGTCAATAGATATACAATATGTAGGCCGTTGACACTGACAGTTTCCGGCTTGATCAAGCAAAACGTGATTAAAATATGAGAACCCAGTTTGAATATTAGGTGGTGTGGGGAACTCTTCTAGAAGCGTGCACATCATCACGTATCTCTCCTCGATATCTCTCTACTTTGTTAATTTGCTTACATTAAATTTGATGGCTGTAAGCAGATTAGAAATTCAATTTGGCTATTTACTTAGCATGTCATTAGCAAAAGCTGGGCAAAGTTGTTGTCCCCTTTCATGTTATCTTTCTACCAACCTCCAAAAACCTCTTTCCCATAAGATAGATGGCCTCTGGTCTTGAGTTCTGAAGATAGATAGTAAATGCAATTGGAGCCCTCTTCAAAAAAATTGCAGTTGGGGTATACAAAGATGAGCTAAAAGGGAAAAGAGCAAAGAAGATCAGAAAAGGAAGAGAGGAGGTACTAGAAAGAATCAAACAACAGTCCCTACCAAAGTAGTGTTTGTTAGGTTTAATGTCAATAAGGGTTTCCTATAAGGATAAGGACATCATGGATCCAATACAGATGACTGTTGATCAGCTCCCACCTTTCCTTCCCCATGGCCCTCCTCCTACTTTGTCAAGTCTACTGTCATCTAGAATTCACATGGACTAAATAACAAAAACAAGGGTTTGTAGTGACTAAATTAAGAGGAAAAGAAGAGGTAGGTAGGATTAGTTTCTTTTGCTTCAATATCTTGTTCTTTCTTATCTAAAATGACTTTTCTATGAAAGCGAAATCCACCATAGTCTAATTTCACTCATCCTAATTTCTAAAGAGCACAACTCTTCACGTTCTGGGCTGCACATGAACATTGTCGTCTCTGACCATTGCTAACTCACAAACCAGTCTCCATCAATTCCCTCTTTGTCACTCCTCCCCTCTTATTGTATTGTTAACTGGTTACCTAACACTAACATCTCACATGCCTGCCGCACTTTTCTAGCATCAATCCTAAGAATGCCAATATTCCCAGGGAAGTACTAATAAGAGCAATGACACTGTATTATCGACAGCTGTTACTACAGTACCGTGTTTACGTACTAGAGCAGGACTCTGGCTTCCTCGGTGGAAATGAAAATGATATCATAATCCAGACCCAGTTGTATCATATATTCTCTAATTAACAACTTAGGTTGTAGAAGACAAAGAACAGTTTGATTGTGCCATAATCAAACAAATTACATCATATACGAATTGAAAGGAACCTAGCACTCATGCAACAAGTTTGTAGTCGTATGCATTTCGTATAACGAAGTTGTACCAAAATTATATTGTGCTGTTCAAAAGGGATTAGCAGGAATACTTGGTTTGTCAAAATAGAAGTTTGGATGACATCTTATATATTGGAACATGGAAACAACACTATTGTTTGGCCACCTCGTTGAAATAAAATTTTGACAAAGCCATTGGAGTTGGGAGTCATGGGACTATCTATCATCAAGGCAATATATATTGTTATAAACCGTGACACCGAATTCCCCATCTAATGATATACATAATACTTCGAGAGGTTTTCTCTTAAACATTTATCTATGAGAATACATTCGCATCGAACTTTTGAGTGTAAACATTTGGTTTCTCAACATCCAAGCTAAACCAGGAATTGAACGAAACGCAGCAAAAAAATTGCATCCAGTTCAAACATGTCTGTGTTTTATATGCAATTCATTACAATAGTGTTGTATTGGTGCAATCTTCTTCTCTGTGTTATATCCGAAAGTTTAATAAGAAAGATCTCCACACATTGATGATAAAAATCAAAAGAATACAAAAATATTCACGTTCTATGCTAAATCCCTTGATTAAATTCGAGGATGATCCATGGTTTTTGGAAGGAGAGGGAGGAGTCCAGAGCAGTTTAATATCTGAAAGCTTGTGGGGTTGACATTCTTTGGCAAGTGCATGCACCACTGCTCTGGAACCCTATATGGCAGCACAAACAAATGTTTCTGGTGAACAGAGGCGTAGTAGCTACATGAGCGGTCTCTGCTGCGGTTGTTAAACTAAAGATCTCCTGGCTTGAACCGCGGCCAAGTTCTCGACGTTGGCCGGAGTCGACGTTGACATCCGAAGACTGGTATTGCCATGGAGATTGCATCATGGGGAGGCTAATGGAGAGCTCCAGATTGACGTCCGGGTAGAGCTCCTCCTCCTCTGTGGTAGTACCACTTGTGTTGGGCTCCTCGGAGGAATCTGATGGATCATTGCCAGTGTCGAGCTTGTTGTTGTCGAAGGATGGCGATGGGAAAGCATGGTCTGGAAGCTGCTCTGTGGCTCTTGGTTGAGGGGAGTTGTATGATCTATGATCACCAGCTTGAGTTTCGCTGATGGGTCTGTGAGTCTGGGGGTCTAGTCCCCTGCTCAAAAGCTTCCTCTTGATGTGGGTGTTCCAATAGTTCTTGATTTCATTGTCTGTTCTTCCAGGCAATCTTCCAGCAATTAGAGACCATCTGCAGGTATTCAATCAGACAGAAAATCTCAGCGAATATTATTATGAGCTGATACGGACAATATTCATGAGGTGAAGATGAGACTAGCTAGGTGAACATTGTGAAGTGCTGCTCACTTGTTGCCTAACAAGCTATGGAGTTTGATTATGAGCTCATCCTCTTCATCTGTGAAGTTCCCTCGTTTGAGATCCGGGCGGAGGTAGTTTATCCATCTCAGCCTGCAGCTCTTTCCACACCGAAGCAACCCTACAAGATCGTGGAGAACTTAGTACATGATTTCATATTGCAGGGAAAGAAAAACAGGTCATATTGAGGGGAATTATCGACATACCAGCAGCTTTAGGGAGGGATCTCCAGCATCCCTCACCGTGGGCCTTGATGTAGGTGATGAGGCGTTCGTCCTCCTCCTTGGTCCAAGCTCCTTTGTTGGTGTGGGCTTTCTCACAACAAGGTGACCTTCCCATTTTAAATGTTCCTCGCTCCACACTCTCAGCTTTTAGCTAGCAAAAAAGCTGCTTGATGTATAGAACAGAACGTTGTAAGTTTGATGAAGAAGAAGGGAGATATATACGTCTGTGTATTGAGTTTATAAAACCACTAGAGGCGACGAAGGGGAAGGGGCCGGGAAATTAAGTTGGGTTGTGGATATGGGTGGGACTTGGGAGAGATGTTGGTGAGGAAAGCAAAGATTGGGAGAAGAGGAGGTGAGGGCTTATAGGAGAGACAGGTCGGAGAGAGGAAATGGCAACCTCTAGTCGCACTATAGACTTGAAGGATGCTTGTACCTGGTGGCTATATAAACCGAGCTGGAGCAAGAGCAAAGGCTTGATTGAAAAGACAACTAAAACATGGTAGGTGTGTAGGCTTTACAGTTGCTTCTCCCTTGTTCTTTCCTGCCATCTTTTCCTATTAACTTAATTTGTTAGCGAACTTTCTGAGTGCTGGGTTAAATATGATTTTAACTTTTTTGGGACAAGTGACAGAAACATCTCAAACTTACAATGGGCAGGGGTATAAATATTGGCATATAATGGCCATGTGGATTGGTAATAAGGCAAGGAGGAATGACAATTGATTTAGCCACCGACCGTCACTGACTCCATCAATTTATAATTAGAATTTCAGGAAGAGAAGAGAGTGGGGGAGGGGGAGGGAGTTTGGTGAGCCACCTTGCTTTGGTTATAGAGCAAAAAATGAGGCCAAACGCTTGTTAGGGTTCTATGCCGGCCTGAACCCTCTCATTCCCTTTTACTCTGTTCACTCCAACAAAACATTATCTTATATTCTTTTGACCACATGATCACTAATCTTCTTGTTTAGTATAATAATAGAGCTGTTTCATTGGAATATGTCAAGATATCATGACCTCCCTTCTTGATTGTTTGGGGGGGGGGGGGGGGGGGGGGGGGGGGGGGGGGGGGGGGGGGGGGGGGGGGGGGGGGGGG
>JAVDBV010003779.1:0-10384 GCA_032619315.1 Piper longum | reverse complement strand
TTTGCCCCCCCCCCCCCCCCCCCCTGATTGATTAGGTAAACTATTCTGTGTTCAGAATCAGAATCAGAATCAATGCATTATAATCTGTCCATTTATTAGCTTTCATGGTGATCGAGTAATCCGGGATTGACAGATAGTTTCGGCTAGGCAAAATCCATATATGGCATTGGCCGGTTCGGACTGTTCCATTGGATCATCAAGGACAAAAGATGGAAACCTTTTCATTACCTCGCTATATTGAAGATCTACAACGCTTTGATTGCAAACGAGGTGGCAATGAAAAGAGGCAATTGCTTTGTGGATCATATTGTACAAACTTCATTTTACTAGTAGGTAATCATAATAATACCACACAACAGAATTTTAGTGCAATAAGTCATGGGAAGGGGAACCTGAGGTGGGTGCCTTTCATTTCAATGTTACTGGCAATCCTAACTTGGCCTACCAAATAGCAAGGGTTGTAAATAAGAAAAAAATAAAATAATTGTAGTTCTGTACTTGAGCCAAGGCTTTGTTGGCCTCGAATTTAAGAAAATGCAGTATTTTTTATTTTTTATTTTTAAAAACTATTTGTTTTTATACGCTCAAAAGATATGAATTCTTTTCAGAATATTAAGTGGGTTTTTATTGTAAATCTCAGAGTATTTGTTTACTTGTTTTTTGTTTGGATAGAAAGAGAACCGGTGGAAATATTTGCAAACCTCAATCAATATAAAACCGTAGAAGTGCTTGTACACGCTCACACATCGCATTGCCAATTTGTTGGCTTTGCAACTTCTACTCGTTCTCATGAATCAGACTAAAGCCTTCCATGGATGACGACTCATCCCTAACTCCTCTGTTTCTTTCTTGCAGCATCAAACGCTTTTATTTCCCCTTGCTGTGCCCATTAAATGCCTTTCAATTTTTCATTTGTTACATACTCTAATCACTGATATGATGTGTAATACAACAAACAGTACTGTAATAAATTGTTTGACATATGAGGTTTAAACAACTCAAGGCCATCAAGAGGCCACTTACGACGTTGATGGAGCCTGCTTCTTTCTTTTTTACGTGCTCATAGCTAGTCAATCTAAACAACAGTTATATAAGTGAAAAACCTCACTAATTAAAACAGTTAAACTTATCGCCAAAAAATCATTTCATGTTTGATTAATTCTAAGCTTAATCCCACAATCAAACATCCTTGTTCATCGAGCAATTATGTATTTAACCTAATATTAGAAAAAAATTCAAAATTGGGCCCCCCCTATTATCAAATTTAACCATTCAACCCATAGGATTGTGCCTATTGTCCGAGCTTAAGAAGAGGTCGAACAGGGAAAGACTTTATCCACGTACACGGAAGAAATTTAGGCCGCAAAGTGATTCGCCGGATGAAGTTTGTATAAGACTCCTTCTAGCGTGGGTCTGAAAAGCCCATCAACTATTAGCATTCTTGCTAGTCAATGGGCCTCAAAAGCAATTCATTATCAAGGGGCTCAAACCTCGGTTGAAATTATCACAGTTAGACTATTTATTTATGTTTTTTTCTGTAGACTCTTTATTTATTATTTTCATTTCAACAATGAAAGTCACTTGTTCAGAAACATTTGATCAAGAAATAAAAAATAAAAATCACTTGACTATAAGTACTAAAAAGGCTGATTTGTTATTTTAGCATTCAAATTCATGTGAGGCCAAACGAATATGACACAAATTAGTACTTTTTTATCTCAATTTAAATCAAAATTTACACGTAAACGGAGCAATATTTTATATTTGTATAATAAAAAAATAATTCGATAAGCCATTATACTTGTCATGCTAGGTTTAACTCAAGTAACATAGATACATATATTCTTAGGGTTATTAATTAAGCGAGTCAGCTCGTGAGCATTTAGCGTTCGGCTCTGTTCGATTCGACTTGAAACTTGATATTTAAATGTTCGAACTTGAACTCGACTCGAACTCGAATTTTACAAGCCGAGCTTGAGCAAAGTCGTGGTCGACTTGACTCGGCTCGGTTATAACTCGAATTTGACTCGAACTCAATTCGTAACTCAACTCAAACTCGACTCGTAGCTCAACTCAAACTCGACTCGTAGCTCGACTCAAACTCGACTCGATAAAATAATATAATAATATAGTTTTTATATTATATATATATAATATACTAATAAATTTAATTATAACTAGTTATATTTATTTATCTACAATAAACTAGCAAAGAAGTGAGATAATTAAAATAATAAGTATTCAAGTCCTTAACTTTTTAATAAGTTGTGGGTTCAAATCACGCCAATTGCATGTTTTTAATTGAGTTAGATTTTTAATCGAGCCAGTTTCGAGCTCGTGAACGAGCGGGGTTTCGAGCTCACGAACGAGTTAAATTTGAGCTCAAAAAAATCAAACAGTTTAAGTTTATTCGAATCGAGTCGAGCTCGAATACGTAAAAAATATTCAAGTCAAGGTGGAACATGTATGTTCAAAATTCGTTCGATCTCGAGTGGAGTTTGAAAGAACTTCGAATTATTCGAGTCGAGCTCAAACACAAGTCAAACTCGACTCAGTCGCTCATTTAACACCCGTAGACATACCTTTCCTTTTTGGATAAAGAACACTGTAGTGAGAGCCATTAAAATTTTCAAATCATTTATAATTAAAATAATATAATTTAATAGAGAGTAATTAAAGATGGTTAGATGATGAAGATATTATTTGTCCCCGTAAAAAATTGAATTACAGCCCTGTAATTTTTAAACGAGTGGTTAAATTTAAAAGCAATTAATGTTCGTCTATTAGCTGGAGTTTATATCAAAGCTCCTCAAATTGATAACGGCAATGATTAATAATTTGTAAATTTTTAGGGCCTTTATAAAAAAGGGTATAAATAATCGACAAAATTGACGGCGCATTGGAAGGCGATGTCCGACAGACAGTCGGACAAAACATATCCGGCTTAGAGGCTTGTCCCATCGCCTTCCCCGCCATTCCCCTCCCCCCAAAAACCCTAAACCCTCCTCTTCTTTACCAGTCCTCAAAATCCCGCCTTTTTTCTCCTTTCTATCACCCCCCAACTTTCGCCGGCCTTCCCCGTTTCCCGGAAAGTTTCCGTCTTTCCTTTTTCGAGCGGCGTTTCTCGGGCCTTTCCTTACCCGTCCGGCCAGTGGGAGGTGGCGCCATTCGTTGGAGAGCATGGGGTGGATGAGCTCCGACGGCGGTAGCAGCGGGGTCCCCTGAAATGCAAAAGCTTTTTTGCCGTCGTGCTCCCGGTCCGTCTGTTCTTTCCACGGCGAAGGCGGCGGCGGCGGCTGCGGCGGTCTTCCCGATGCCGGCCATTCGGTTGCCGTCGCCTCACCCGGTGGCGCGGCTGCCGGGCAGGCCTGCTCGCCGATTGTGCCGGTGCGCGCTTGAGGCCCGCCCCGCTAGGGCGTGGGCGGTGTTCAAGGAGTCGGCTGGGAGGGAGGTGAGGCCCGCATGGCTGCACGGGGGGTCGGAGTCGTTTGTGGTGGAAGGTGCGCGTGGAGGGGAGAAGACTGCTGACTTGAAAGGGGACAGTCCGGAGGAAGTGGTGGAGGAGGCGGGTGACAAGGTGGGTGCAGTAGATGGTGCAACGGCCGAGAGAAGACAGCGGCTTGGAGGGAGGAGATCGAGGAGCTCGGCTGGGTGTATGGCCGTGCCACTGTCTGGGAATCCTGACCTGTTGACGATTCCCGGTGTTGGGCCGCGCAATTTGAGGAAGCTGGTGGACAAGGGCATTGGAGGTGTAGCGGAGCTCAAGCAATTGTATAGAGACAAGGTAAACGGTATAGTGCCTTGGTTATATGCGCGCTTTTGTAGAAATGAGAGTTTTTTCCTTGTTGATTGGAACTTTATGCTTCACTTTTGTGTTCTAGTGACTGTTTTGTTTGTCTGAGCTCCATTTGTGGATTTTTTTAAAGTTGCTTATATTGAATGTTCATGCATTTTTAGAGCGATATATTATATATGAGCAGGGCTGACGAGTATTTGCTACAGTCTCCATAAGCTTGTTTGTGTTGGTTATTAAAAACTAGCATTTCCTTTAAATGCATTGGCTGTTATGCGTTCTTCTTATCAACTGCTGCCTATCTATGCTCCTTTCCCGCCAGACAATCTATTTTCATGGTGAAGAGGTGGTTTGATGATTGTCTGTGCAATTGTTGATGCAGTTGCTCCTTTTGAATATCGTTTTATGGATGCTATTTCGATGAATCTTTGCAAGGGTTTATTGCTTCAATATGACATTTGGTTGAAACGTTTTCTCAATATTAAGGATATTGCTGATTGTTGATGGCTGTTTGTTTTCTAGTTTTCCGGGGATTCCAGTCAGAAGATGGTGGAGTTTCTACAAAGTTCTGTTGGTATAATTCACAGAAATCATGCCGAAAGTATCACTTCTTTTATTAAAGAGAGTGTGGACGAAGAGTTAAAAGAAGAAAATGTGGGCTCCAATGCAATTCTGGATCCCAAGAAACGGCTTACATTCTGCGTTGAGGGTAATATTAGTGTTGGAAAGACAACGTTCCTACAGAGGATAGCTAACGAAACGGTTGAATTACAAGACCTTGTGGAGATTGTTCCAGAGCCCATTGACAAGTGGCAAGATGTGGGGCCAGACCATTTTAACATATTGGATGCCTTCTATGCAGAACCACAGCGGTATGCATATACATTTCAAAACTATGTCTTTGTGACACGAGTTATGCAGGAGAGGGAGTCGTCTGGTGGAGTTAAACCTCTTAGACTAATGGAGAGAAGTGTTTTCAGTGATAGAATGGTATGTGTTACCACAAATTATTCTGATTCTGTACTCTCTATACTTCATTTTTAGGGAGTTATTATGTTATAATTGTTTGGTTGGATATTGTTTCAAATATTAATCATTGTTATAGTTGCATGTGACGTGCTTGGTTTATTTGATGTTTGTTTTGTCTTTATTTTGGAGGATCATGATTACCTGTGTAAATTTTGAAACACTTCTTAGCATGATGATTTGGTAAGCATACAATCCTCCATTAACTCTTGATTTTTTACCAAGAAATTGTCAATTGGCAAGCGACTTTGTGTGGGATAAAATTCCCTGGATATGTTGTTAATCATGGTCACTAGAGATAATCATCAGTCCTGGGCGTTTGAGAGTGTTATTGCACTCAAGATTCCTCTCCTATTCTGAATATTTATCTGAACACAGGTGTTTGTGAGGGCTGTTCATGAAGCAAATTGGATGAACGAGATGGAGATTAGCATATATGACTCCTGGTTTGACCCTGTGGTCTCGGTACTGCCTGGTCTTATACCTGATGGATTCATCTATCTTAGAGCTAGTCCTGATACTTGCCATAAGAGAATGATGCTTCGTAAAAGGGCAGAAGAGGGCGGTGTCTCCTTGGACTATTTGCGAGATTTACACGAGAAACATGAGAGCTGGTTGCTTCCCTTTGAAAGTGGCAGTCGTGGTGTATTATCTGTTAGCCAGTTTCCTCACCATTTCAATAGCTCTTTACACCCAGATATCAAGGATCGAGTGTTCCTATTGGAAGGCAATCACATGCATTCCAGCATACAAAAGGTATGCTTGTGTTGTGTTGGATTCACTTTATTTTGGTTGGTTTAGTGTAATCCTTAAAATATTAACTCGTAGTAATTTCTAGCTAATTTATCCAATTATCCTATATGTGAGTGGCCTTTCCTTTAAAAAATGATCCAAAAGTCTCATTTGGCATCTTTATGGGCAATCTCTTGAATGAAGTTGCCTATTAAGTAATATCTGTTTAAGCTACCATTTTTTGCTTCATCTGCATTTGATCAAACTGGAACTGATGTTTTGCTTTTAAAGAAATTCATGATATTATCTGCATAATTACAAGCAGAACAAAATTCATAATCTTCTGAAATGTAACCATTTGACAATGAGCAGGTTCCTGCCTTAGTTCTTGACTGCGAGCCCAACATTGACTTCAGCAGAGATATTGAAGCAAAACGACAGTAAGACTAGACACTTTTTAATTCATTATCTGTCGCTCTGTACATGGATTAAAATGACTGTTTAGATATTCGTTGTTTGTATTTACTTTTGTTCTTTGCGGTTCTGTATCTAATAAAGATCAATGTTTACGTAAGATGACTTCTACTTTCTGCATTTATATTGGTACTGATTCTAATAACAATGAGTGCTTGGCGTGTGAAGGTATGCTCGGCAAGTTGCGGAGTTTTTTGAGTTCGTGAAAAAGAAAAAAGAACTTCTGGAACCAAGTAGCGGTGACAGGAAGATTCCTGGTCAACAGATTCTGGTCCCGAAGAGTGGAGGGCTTTGGGTCCCTGATAAAACACATTTCCCGGAATCGGCTTTGAAGTCCTTGGATTTTAGACGAGCCATGTCATTCCTATCTGGCTAGGATTAATCAACTGTATAATATGGTTGGAAAGCGTTTCGTAGCTACTTCGTCTGACCTTCCATGCGTTCGTGTAGTTTTCTCTGACACTGTTGTTTGATGGCAGTCGTGTAAAAATTATTTGGGAATTAGAAGCATCACGTTGTTTGATTGTTCTAGACTCTTCCTGGCTTTGGGACTATTTTAGGCACTAGCATGTATGTGTTGATGCTAATGTAGTTGGACGCAGTTGAGCGGTGCGCTTTTGGATGTATAGAATGTTTTCAAATTTCAGTCCTTTCGGCATCACTAGCGAGATTGGCCGGCGATGTCCATCTCAAGCTTAGTCTATATATATTTATTTGCTAGATCCTTTCTTTTTTTTCTTTGCACTGGAACTTCTTTATTTTTATTTTTTCAATTTGGTAATTTGTGTAGGTGAAGTTGGTGATTGAAGCGGCCGGTGTAATTGTAGCGTACTGTTTGACGTTTTCTAGGTAATTTGGGCTGATGGAGCTTCTTGCAACAGAATTTCAACAAGGCATGATAGCAGTTCTGTTTCAAAAAATTTGCCAATCATTAACATTGATTTTGCCCTTGAAGATTAGCCACGGCTCATCATGCAGGATGGATATGGACGTAGCCCACAGAAGCAAAACTTTCCTCATCAACCCATAGACGATTGGCTTTTGGTTTGTGTTAATTTCGTCTTTGAAATTGGAGATCGCGTGGGTGTGTGTGGGATAATAAAAAGCTTCTAATGTTTTTGTTGTATTTTGTTTCACTTGCTAATTGATTCTTTGACTGTTTAGCATATATTGATCTTTTAATCTTGTCTTGTTTCTTTGATGATTATTCTCTGTCCTTTTACCGGCTTTTTTTAAAAAAAAAATCAATTATTGGAGTTGTTGTATGGGATTAGTTATTCTATCGGCCTCTTCTTATAATGGTCGAGTTCAACAACCTTAAGGTACTTGACCAGGTTTGTGCTTTAGAATATGGAATGGCAATATCTTCTAAACGAGATTATTATAATTTGTAAATTTAGCAGTTTCTTTTGGATGAGATTATTATACCTTATAAAATGATCATTACTAGTAAATTTCTCTTTGTTTTTTGTAATATTTGTTGACAAAATCTCCTATTAGGTTTAGAAAAATCTGGACAAAAAAGACTCATCTTTGCACTCTCAAGACATTCAGGGGAGAAATTAGTAAATCACCACGTGGCGCTGGTGCATTGATTATAAAGTTGTTAATAGAGCTTCAACACGCATGTGCGGCGAAATTTCAATCTTAATCTTTTACAGAGAAATTTGAGTTTCGCACATGTAATTAGATTTCTTTCATAAAAAATATAAGTAAAAAGTGTTAAACTTCATAAAAGGTTTACCATAAATTTAAATCTGGAATATGAGATTTTTGTTTACATGCAACATTCTAACAAAAATGGAAAAAACTAGTTATTTAAAGCAATTCCTTTGTGTAAATTAAAAAACACATGCATACGAAGAGATTGCCTCGAATTTTCGTAAAACTCTAATCAGCTCGAGTGACGTTAAGGCTTAATTCGAACTTAAACACTCGTGCTTGTGCGAGACAAAACCGAGTTGCTTGACTACCAATAAAATGGCCATGTAACTCGCAAACCTTTTTCTTTAGTCCCAAGTTCCCCTGTATTAGCACATCCTTCCTCTATTCTTCCTAAAACATCCATCGAAATCTACCAAGTAATAGTAGCTACCCGTAATCCTAAATTAAAGAAAAAAAAAGAATTGCACAATCTCGCTCAAATGCACTGCAATTTACAAGAGTGCAGCAACTGACTGCAAATCTTCTCGCAAACGATGATGCCGGAGGGCAGCGCAACACCAAACCAGCCCTGCACCAGCCATGCAATAAAGGAGAAAAAAAAGACAGAATAGAAAAGGAAAAAGAAGTAGTCGGCCCCATCGAAACCACAAAAGCGGGGCCCTACCGGGGTATATAATCTAAACTTTGAAACTATAACTTATAAACAAAACCTGACTGTGGAAAGTGGAAGAGGAAAGAAGAAAGTAGGATGGAAGACTTCAAGCGGATGGGAATAAGATGGAAGAAAAGCGGATCCTCGACTGAAGAAGCAAGGTGTTGTTTATAGAACTCTACCGGGGTAGCTAAGTAACCAGAATGGGACCTACCAAGACATCAGTCAGTAGGCTCCAGCTTAGTGGGACCAGTGGGACCAGGAGTGGGACTGATAATGGGACCAGGAATGGGACCGACAGTGGGACTAGGAATGGGACCAACAGTGGGACCAACAATAGAGGGACCGACATCTAATTTTACAGTATGCCAATGAGATAATTTTCTGAGGAGTTTGAGAAGAGGATTCTTAGCTCTTGACAATTTGATTTGGAGTAGGCATTGAAGATGGTGATTTCTCTATTATAGGACAACTAAGAGTAATATGACCATATTGACCACAACAATAGCATCTAGGACCAAGTTCGAAGTCGAAATCAGCGTCAGGAGCTTAAGAGCAAAGTAATGATGTATGTCCAGTATTTCCACAAAGGTTGCATTGAAGATCCTTTAGGCTCCAAGGAGATTGAGTAAATTGAGATGATTTTTCTATCTCATTTTCCTTATTCTTATCTTTCATAAGAACAATATCTTTTCCCAATGGCTCAATAGCAATAGATCTTTGTACTTTAGGAACAACGCCATATGCATGAAGTAGATTGGCTGATCTCATAACTTCATCATGAGGCATATGAGGATTATCTTCAGTAATCTGTAAAAATCAAGAATAAACGTTAGGGGATAGTGCTGGTGGGAGCACTGGAGTGGAAACATTCAAGGGACGAACTAGCTCATTGAATAATTTTGCTTTTGTTAGCATAACAAGAGATCTATTGAACCTATCCCACCATCTAATAAATATGGTGTAAGCTAGTGAAGAGACTAAAATCCCTTGCTCATCAAAAGTATGAAAACAGAAATTCCAAGATAATATTCAGGGTATCCTGAAATATATCAGAAAATAATAGAAAGGGTTTCAAAAAGACTTATGAATAATTTGATGAAACTTTTCAAACTGGGCTTTATAATATTTAGGTAAAAACTCAAAATCAGGGTCATATTTACTTAACCATTGGTGAAACCACATAGGGATTAAACAGGGTTTTTCTAAATCACAACGGATAAACCATGAATGTTGTGATGTAGGATTATGATATAAGAAAACCTTATCAAACGCTTCGACATAATCCTAATAATTGTACTCTGAAGGAAACAGACCTGACAAAGGTTTACTATGTGAAAACTTTCTGACTGTATTGGGATGACCATACTCTTCTATAGACACAACTTTACTAATTATACATTTACTATATGAAATCTTCGTTTCATAGTCTTCAGGATATCTTAGTTTTGATCCTATTTCTTCAAGAAATCTTCATTTCATACTAAGGCTATAAATAAGAAGGTTATGGTCTTTGAATTTATAAGCAGTTTTCGTTCTGATATCCCATTATCCAGATTTCAGGTTTTGAAAACACTTCTTAGATTCAGAAGAACAATAGACCTAAGATGGTAAAGACTCTAGTTTCTTTATGGCTTCATATACACTTTCGCTATGTAGTTTGTTTATTTACTTAATGATTTGATATGAAGATTATCAAAGTTCTTTTTAACACATTTTACTTTCTCGTCCCTTGCGACTACTGCCATATCTGTTAAGTGTTTAAAATATACAATATTTACCGAGGTTTTTAATCTGATTTTATACTTTTCGGGTATAAAATATTATTAATTAGGTAATATTTCTCATTATATTTTAGTTAATTAATATTTTATGAACAAGGCTTAATTTTGGAGTTTTAATGCTAAAAAAGATTAAAAAATTAAGCTTAGGATTTTTTGGTCAAAGCATTAGACAGTTATGTAGTGATGACAATAAGGTGGAGGAAGTTGGGTGAGAAGGATGGTGATGGCTGAATATTCATAGTTTCAAAAGTGTGGAAT